>CAWUDS030007171.1:0-2500 GCA_963859935.3 Lathyrus sativus
AACCCCATGAATGCAATCGTAATTTAAAATTATGGTATGTGTTTTTTTAAATATCACTTTTTCTTTATATTCTATTTTATTTTAGAATTTATTTTTAAGATTTGTTTGCAACACCGGTTCTTAGCTACTGAAATTAATTTCAGGAGCAAGAAAATGTATTACTGATAACGTTTTTAAATAATTGAAACCGACACAATTAATAGGTCAATAATAATTTTTTGAGTTCAATTTGAAAAGTTTTGTAAGTTTTAAAATAAATGTAATGTTACACGTATAGTGTCTAAAAGTATGTGTTGCAATTTAGTTTTTTCAAAATTTTATTTTTACATATTTTTCACGTATTAAAAGTGAATTCATTTTTTAAAAACTTTTTACCCATTATTTTTCACTCTTGTTTTCAAAATTATTTTCCACTTGCCTCACAATAAATCCTTACTCATGAATTCTTTGCTTCTCATCTTCTAGAGCTTTTTATTCTTTTGGCCTAAAAACTAGGTTGTCGGATTATCATGTGGTGGAGGAATTAGAGCTTTTGTTCAATGAAGATCATGGGTGAATTTTCTCTAGTTAGGACATTCACATTCCAAAATTCGAGAATCTTTCATTGGCAAAATAATTTCTCAACTTCCATTAGAGCTAGCATTCTCCAAAAGTGGATATTTGGTGAAAGACTATTCCGACAAAATTTCACCTTCTATTTCAAGATGATTGACTTTGTTACTCAGCTTCGATAATTTCCTCAAAGGTAAGTTGCTTTGTTAGTTATTTAACCATGATGTGTATTTTGTACTTGCTTGCGTTATGAAATATTTAGATTCTCTAGGGAAGATCATATTGTTTAAGAGCTAACACAACGGCTTTCACAAGGCCATGGAGGAGGCAATGTTGGCAAACAAAGACATTATGGACCAACATTTTAGAGATGGGATAATTATGGAGGACACAATTTTTGTGTTTGTAAAGAACATTATTGCGAATAACAAGTGATTTAAATTTTATTTTCATTTTATCTTACACATGATTATGATTTACATTATTCAATCATGCAAATGATCATTACAATTGTTAGCCACAATCATGTGTAACATAAAGTGTAAAAATATTTAAATCACATAGTATTGACAAAAATATTCATTATCCACACATGAACTCTCACCCTCACAATTTTCTCAGCTCTAAAATGTGGGTTCAGAATGTCTTTGTTCGCCAACATTGCCTCCTCCATGGCCTTGTGAAAGTCGCTGCGTTAGCTCTCAAATAATACGGGCTACTCTTAGAATTTAAACAAGACATTTCATAATTCCAAGAAGTACAAGACAAATTGTTTGGCAGATAGCTAACAATGCAACTTACATTGAGGAACTTACCCTAACTCTGAACAATCTCCGTTCATCTTCAAATAGAAGGTTAAATGTCATCCGAGTATTTCAACCATCATCCACTAAAAGAAGAACCTCTAATTGTGGTCGAAATGTGAATGTCTCAATCAAATACTCTTTGCCCATGATCTTGGCTGAACAAAACTCTGAAGACTCCACCATATGATAATACAGTGTTCTATACAAAATATGGACATGATGTGCTTGCTGATAGTAACCTAGTATTCGTTCTTGTTTCATGATCTCTTTTCTCGACGCTTAAATTTTACATGCTTTTAGTACTCAACCGTTATCTTGAATTGTAACATAATACATTTGCAAATCTAACGATGTGCCCCGACATCCTGAAGACGCTCGAAAGAAATTAAAGTACCCATTGTAAAGTTATCATTCAAGCTTCTATTGTTTTTGTCAACAACATCATCTGGTTTGCCAGCAACCGGGTCAAATTCAACCACAAACTTCTGCATTGAAAACAAGCATTGAACCTTATGAAAATGGTTTCAACTCCTCTATTCATGACTTCTCCATCCTAAAAAAGTTTAAAGTTAATTTGAATCCTTCAAAGAATCCTAAAATCAAGTGGTGTTATGGCTCCCTCCAACTCGTGGTTAGGTCAATTGCAATACATATGACTACTTTATCAATACCTTGGCATAATTGTAGGAATCAATTATATATCAACATGGTGATTTTATATATGGCATTGCTGAGTTGGTTATTGATTCTTCATCCCTTCTAGGGAAGCTTTTGGTGTCATAAGAGCTATTGATATAGCCAATCGTTTTGTTTGGTACAAGCTCTCTTTAGAAATAGGTTTGATATTGGTGTTGCTTGCATTGCAAGAATTAAAGGTGGATCCTTCAAATGTTATAACTAAATGGCTCAACAATATAGTTATAATTAGGTCCAAGTTTTTTTAATCCCTCACATTTTCCAGAAGGGAAATCAATGAGAGGGTAACCTAGCTTCTATGGCCTTTTCTAGTCTCCTCCTCTTGTTTTAATTAGACATCTTCACTTTCTTACACAAACACACACACACACATACACACACACACATACTTTAAGACTATACTTTTTTAACTTACTTCAAATCGAAACTTTTAATTTAGATTTAAT
>CAWUDS030007171.1:5000-7500 GCA_963859935.3 Lathyrus sativus
AATCCCAAAAAAGATATTATTTAATATAGTAGGTAATTTTACATTGAATATAGACATTATATATAAAAATATTTAAATATTTAGAAAAGGATATGATACTTTATTTTCTAACCAAAAGTATATATTATATAATATTATAGATAATTTTACATTGAATATGCCTTGTTTCACATAAATAATATAGATACTATTAAAAAATATATCTATCTATTTTAAATTATTTAACATATAATATTTTTTTTAGTATACCAAATTAATTTGTTATTTTTATATTGAATTAAAAAAATAAAATCTTAATATAAATAAAGTACAAACAATTGGTCAATTTTATTTATAAATAAGAATGGATAGAAGGAACTAGTGCATTGTCAAAAATTGTTTTCTCATCATTTCAAATTTTTCATACGGTCAATTGAAAAATAGATGTCAAACCAAAGTAATCTTCTTTGTTTATTTTATATTTTGTTTTATTGAATTTCTCTAAATCAATAGAAGAGTCTAATTGATATTGTGAAATCTTTAAATTTAGTTGTGATTAATGGGGTAGTAGGTCTAATTTTTTTAAAATAAATAATGTAATTTAGGATCCGTAATTCTGCTAAGTTTTTGTTTGAAATCTTTTTTTTTTGTTTGTAATAATGTTAAGAATTTTTTGAAGTAAGAACTTTTTTTCTTGAATTTCAATTATAATACTGGTGTGCGTCCTCTCTGAATTCCACTTTCACCGTATTTGTTTAGATCTTCTAATTCAAAATTTAAAATTTTAAACTCAAAATTTCTAATCTCTTATAATATTATGAAAAAAAAAAAGTTAATTTTAACAATTTCACAATCGTGTGTCTCAGAAACTTTTCAATTAGTAATTATGTTACAACTACAACAATAAGCATCATCACATCATCAATAACCGCAATCACATAGCCAACAACTACATCTTTAACAATATTAAATCTTTAGTACATTTTCTATATATTGTTAATTTTGTTTATTATGGACTAGGTTTCTTTCTTTATTTCTAAAAAAATTTAGTAGAAAATCTTCTTATGATTGTAGAATATGTAAATTTGAAAAGTATTAAGAAATGTATTAATTAATAATCATGATTTTAAATTGTGTTCTATATTAATAATTATGATCGTAATATTATTGATGCGCTAATCTTTCATATATGAATTGTCTATTTCAGGCACTTTTACATTAGTATTCATACAACAATAACAACATTACGCGTCGTAGCAAACCCATGAATGCAATCGTAATTTAAAATTATGGTATGTTTTTTTTTAAATATCACTTTTTCTTTATATTCTATTTTATTTTAGAATTTATTTTTAAGATTTGTTTGCAACACCGGTTCTTAGCTACTGAAATTAATTTCAGGAGCAAGAAAATGTATTACTGATAACGTTTTTAAATAATTGAACCGACACAATTAATAGGTCAATAATAATTTTTGAGTTCAATTTGAAAAGTTTTGTAAGTTTTAAAATAAATGTAATGTTACACGTATAGTGTCTAAAAGTATGTGTTGCAATTTAGTTTTTTCAAAATTTTATTTTTACATATTTTTCACGTATTAAAAGTGAATTCATTTTTTAAAAACTTTTTACCCATTATTTTTCACTCTTGTTTTCAAAATTATTTTCCACTTGCCTCACAATAAATCCTTACTCATGAATTCTTTGCTTCTCATCTTCTAGAGCTTTTTATTCTTTTGGCATAAAAACTAGGTTGTCGGATTATCATGTGGTGGAGGAATTAGAGCTTTTGTTCAATGAAGATCATGGGTGAATTTTCTCTAGTTAGGACATTCACATTCCAAAATTCGAGAATCTTTCATTGGCAAAATAATTTCTCAACTTCCATTAGAGCTAGCATTCTCCAAAAGTGGATATTTGGTGAAAGACTATTCCGACAAAATTTCACCTTCTATTTCAAGATGATTGACTTTGTTACTCAGCTTCGATAATTTCCTCAAAGGTAAGTTGCTTTGTTAGTTATCTAACCATGATGTGTATTTTGTACTTGCTTGCGTTATGAAATATTTAGATTCTCTAGGGAAGATCATATTGTTTAAGAGCTAACACAACGGCTTTCACAAGGCCATGGAGGAGGCAATGTTGGCAAACAAAGACATTATGGACCAACATTTTAGAGATGGGATAATTACGGAGGACACAATTTTTGTGTTGTAAAGAACATTATTGCGAATAACAAGTGATTTAAATTTTATTTTCATTTTATCTTACACATGATTATGATTTACATTATTCAATCATGCAAATGATCATTACAATTGTTAGCCACAATCATGTGTAACATAAAGTGTAAAAATATTTAAATCACATAGTATTGACAAAAATATTCATTATCCACACATGAACTCTCACCCTCACAATTTTCTCAGCTCTAAAATGTGGGTTCAGAATTTCTTTGTTCGCCAACATTGCCTCCTCCATGGCCTTGTGAAAGTCGCTGCGTTAGCTCTCAAATAATACGG
>CAWUDS030007171.1:10000-25590 GCA_963859935.3 Lathyrus sativus
AATTCTAATTTATCTTAAAGCGCTCTCGCTGTGTTTAATTTAAATGCCTAACTTTAGCTATCTGGTTAAATCTCACACTCTCGTGGTCTTGACCCAACCTAATACCCTTTTCTTACTCTCGTAACGAAAAAGTCTAATTCAATTAAAAAGTATCAGCCAGAATGTTAAGTGATTAATTATTTTAGCCTATGGTTATATTTTACCGGTTAAGTTGGTTATAACTACATACCACCCTAAGATATTTAGCTACTCATCGAGGTTGAATCAGACACAGAATTAAATAATAACTTACTCATGGCAGAGAAATAAATAGACATTATAATTAAATTAAAGTGCAATAAATTGAAAAACCTGATTAACAAATATCTGAGTAGACTCCTTCTTCCACAGACCGGAAGGCTTGGAGTTGGCGGAAATAAAAATTAAAACGAATGCTGAAGGTTGGAAACAAATAAAAGTGTAACAATTCCCTAACGTTGGAAATTGTTACACGGTTGGTTTGGATACAAATAAAACAAGACAGAAAGTAAAATAATGCTGGAATAAAAATTCTGGTTCGTAAGGTAATTCGGCAGAGCTTCCGCAGGAAATTTGGATAATGAAGTCTGTCCTGAGTTCTCCTGAGCTGGTGCTATTTATAGAGCTTTTAATGGGCTGGAGTCTTGGTCTTTTGTTTCTTGGGCCTTGCTGAAGTGGTTGAGAAAATGTTGGAAAGTGGCAGCAAAAATGGGAGAAGTCGTCTTCACGTGCTGCCTTGAGGAGAATTACTAGGAGAAGTGGTCTTCAGTGGTGGCTTGACGTAGTCTGAGTCAAAACCAAGTTTTATCCTTGTCACGGGCGTGACAAGGGCTTCACGTTCGTTATTTGAGGATTTTAAGTGTCACGGTCGTGACTACTTCCTCACGGTCGTGATGGCCCAAATTTGGGTGTCACGGTCGTGACACCCTTGTAACGACCGTGGCTGTTACAAATTATGCAGACTTTTTGCAGGCTTCTGCCTTTCTTCATTTTCTTGTGGTTTCTTTCGTTCCTTTTTTCTTAATTCATGATTCGGCCTCATATAACGGTGTACCTGCAAAATAGTAAGAAAAACTCGAGAAATCGAGCGTTAAAACGGTGAATGCGCGATAAAACGTCAATGAAATCTAGCGATATAATCAATGCGTTTTCTCGTCATCAAACTTCCCCAAACTTAAACCTTTGCTTGTCCTCAAGCAAATAGTCGGTTGAAAATCGGCGGACAAGATTTTATTCGCGCATACTCATAACAAACCGTACGGTGGATCGTTTTGTCGGATAGTCCGGTACTTTGATAGAACACTACCGATACTCTAATGACACAAGCAACAAGCTATGTCGTCGACTTCCCGTCAAGCGAAACAATCGGCGATCACATTACGATTTCACCTAGAGTTTTTCGATCTTATTTCGCCCGGCTTCGTTCTAGCGCAGTCACATTAAGCCCTTTGCCTTTGCACGCACGTAGTGGAGTAGCCGGTTAGCGATTTTGATCCTTTTTTAGCACGGGGTCTGGTACACGAGTGTGGTAACCCTTCATGTTTTATCCGATTCGGAGATTGTGGGGGATCGAGCCGTAGCACGTCCTACCGGGTTCAGAACCAGTACCTCTGAACCAACTCGAAACGGATTCCTTCTCATATTTCTCGTTTCTTATCTGCGACCGTGTACTTTGGTGCAATTTCTTTTCATTTTGCTTTGAGATACGAAGGATCATTATTGATTAGGCATCAAACGCTTATATTCATCGGCTCCCCACGTGGTTTGTGTTCAAACGGTGATGACTGCTAGTATAAACTACTGGGGGTTACTTTTGAACTGAAACTAAAGGTGCACTCGCAATGGTGATCGGGATGGAATTTCTTAAGCAGGGGGTCGAAGATGTCAAGATTGTATTGGTCTTGTTTAATCGTTCCCGGCTTCGTAATTACGAACCATTCGGTGGTAAGTCGGGTAATGCGAGTAATTAAAGATTTTTCTGGTATAGCTTAATAATCGGGGAAAGCTCGAAATTAAAGAAAATAGCGCACAGATTTGCTCATTTCATTGATTTGCTAAAAGGAATACAACGGAATTGAAAGTACACTGAAACGAAAAGTACCTCTCCCACACTATATCAGACATTGTCCTCAATGTTGTGATATAAAAGCGGTACAAATACAGTACAAGACTAAAAATGAAAAACAACATAAAAGTAAACTACTGCTGCTGAGGACCGCGGGCTCGGCCTCTGGTGCGAGAGCGGCGTCTGGAGGGAGTCGCGTCAGGATCAGAACCGGTGTCGGAGGTAGCAGTAATGCTGATGCGGAGCGCTTCGAGCTCGCCGAAAAGTTCTCCAAACCGCTCATTAGTGGCCTCCTGGTTGGCAGCAATGGTGCCGAGTAAAGCATCGTACTGCGCCTTCTGGCGTCGCTCCAGTGCGGCGTTCATCAGGTTCTGCTGATGAATCGCAAGGAGGACTTCCTCAAGTGTAACTGCGGGAGCAGGAGGCTGCCGGGTAGATGTCTCTGGGATGTCCTGGACAGGCTCAGCTGCATCCATAGCGTCCTGCATCTCGTCCTCTGGAGCGTCTGCCTGCTCATCATGAACCGGGACGTGATCCGCAGCAGCTGGTAAAGCAAAGAGCCAGTTGGCTCGGTTGGATGGGTCGATGCGGGTGCGGGACGGCAGAGTGATGTGGTGGAAAATGGTGCCATTGACAACAGGGCTATACCTGTCATCCTCTCGCTGCGCAATCAGGTGGGCGGACCGGCAGTAGCTCATGGTCAGGAATTCGGCGGCAAGGTGAGGCTGATTAGCGAGCGCGTCACCAAGCCCCAACTGAATGGCGAGGGTGGTGACAATGCCGCCTATAAAGAACGGGGAGGAGCCTCGCTGTGCAATGGCCTGGATGTGATGAAGCATGAACGGGGCAGCGTTGATTGGCTCGTCATGAAGGGCACAGTATAAGAACAGAAGCTCCTTGGAGTTGAGCTTGTGGTTACTTTCTCTGGCAAAGATTGTGTTGCAGATGACCCGGTGAAAGTAGCGGATAGCCGGGTTGTGGATGTGTGTGGCGTTGAGGCTCTGGAAGGTGGATGCACGGGTGTTGGTAAGGTCGTGCCATAGAGTGAATGCTTGTTCACTGAAATTTTCGGGCACGCGACGGTGGGCTTCGGTGCCGTGATCAAAACCTAACAGCTCGGCGATCCTGGTTTGCGGGAGGTTGAACTCCTGACCGTGCAGTCTGAATGTGGCGAAGCCGATAAGCTGACTCTGAGAACCGGGAGGGGTGATGTAGCTGTAAGAGCTGAGGAACTCCAGCGTCAGAAGTTCGAAAGTAGGCTGAGGCTGACGACAGAGGTCCCACAGACCGACCTTTTGCAGTAGGCTTTGGACGCTGGACAACATTCCGAGTTCTCGCAGACAGTCAGTGGCAATGTACCGGGTAGGTTGCAGACCGCGGTTCTGGAAGCGGATGAAACGGTCTCTCTGGTTTACTCCAGCTTCGCCTTCTCTAAAGATGATGGAATCCATAACATGCAAGAGTGAAGAGTGAGGGTGGAAGGATTTTGTGAGGTTTTGTGAGAAAAGTGGTAGAATGAGGGAGATAGAGGTTCGGGTTAAATACGGGAGAGTGGTAATGAAATGGTAGATGATAATGGAGGATTAATGGGGGTAGTGGAGAGGTTACGGCGGTTTTGGAATGAGTGGGTAGTGTTTTGGATAGGTTATGGATGGAGAAGAAGAGGGGACACGATGAGAAACAGTTCTGTTTCTCACGATTTCTGTAACAGAGGCCGTCACGGTCGTGACAGGGGCGTGACGGTCGTGACACGCTAAATGAGCACGTCACGATCGTAAGTGGGGTGTGACGACCGTGAGGGCGTGTTGTGCTGAATAATTCCCAGAAAAGAACATTGTCTCACGTTATTTATAAATTGATAATAATTTATTTTATTTAGTAGCACTTATATTAAACACACACCATATTATATGTCATTTGCAACACAGTAGTATACGAACCTAAGATTGTATACATAAAAAAATGTAGTCATACAGTATATGGTCATACAGTATATAGAAAAAGTAGAAAAAGTATATAAGCTGCTAAAAATGAAGAAATAATTGAAATAAAAAGTGCATGGCATAAAGAAAAATTGAAATTACATAAACGAAAATTATGTTATGAAATCGTTGCGAAAGATAAATTTAACTGGAAACGAAAATAATGAGAAAAAATAATGAGAAAAAATTTATAAACTAAATCACTGATAGCCGTTTCAAAGGCGTTTCTTCAGGTCTTCGATGGCGGAGTCCAAATGATAGAATTGTTCGCAGGCCATGTCAGTCAATCCTATGATGTCCAATCGCATACTCTTAATGTCTTCTTTGAATAGATTAATGTCAGTTTGGTAGGCATTGAGAGTGTGCATGATGTTTTGTAAGTTGTTAGCATAATCTCCTTGATTCGCTCCAGGGGTTTCATGAACTTTGTCAGTTGGGTCAATGTCATGGTATCCAGGAGGTGTCTCGGGGTCAGTTTCAACAGCGGTCATTATATCATCTGTTATCCTGTGAGACTGAGGTGTTTCAGGAGTGGCTGGATAATCAGGTGGGTTTAACTCATAAAGCCAATTATCCTTATTATGAACACTTACTTTATCATGATTGGGCAATGTGAACAGGGTGACTACTTCGTTCCGGATTAGGTACTCAAAAGGTGGGCGTCCTAAATTCCTTATGATATGTCTATTGAAGCAGAATTTAAGATTCATTAGGCGGATGGTTCCCAGACGGGTGCACCTGTCCAGTTGGTACCTAAGTCCTAAGGCGTCAGCAATCATGGTTACAAGACCTCCTACCACTATAGGTAATTCAGGTTCTTCTTGGATGCGGGTGAAGGTTTGCATCATGAAAGGTACCCCATTAACAGACTGTCCAGTAGTGAAACATGACATGATAAATAATTCATCTTTAGAGACTCCGGTAATGTTTTCTTCTTTTCCAAAGAAGGTATGGGCGAGGAATTTGTAGAAGTAACGGAGAGCAGGATTATGGATCTCATCATTGTTCATGTCATTTGGTTCAGGGTGGTAGTTTCCGGTCAGAGTTCCCCAAAAGAAATCTAGCTCCACATCCATCAATTCTACCTGTGTGGTAGTAAAAGCAAAAGGTCCACTAGGGAATCCTAACAGGTCAGCTAGTTCTTTATGGTTAAAGTCGTATTCTATTCCAAATAGGCGGAAACTAATGAATCCTTTCCTAGACCCAAAACCGCGCTCTGGTGGGTAAAGTAGGGAACTAAGGAACTCAAGGGTGAGCTCGCGGTAAGTCGCAAACTTGTGTTGGATCATTGCATTCTCCCATCCGAGTCGGTTGAACAAGTACATGACACTATCATGTATACCTAAGGTTTCCATAGTCCTATCATTTGGGTACAGGGTCAAATCCATTTGCCTCTGTGATAACTCTTCGAACTTCGTTCTTTGGTTCCTACCTCTAAATTTGGTTTCCATATAGTTAATTGGTTGGTTAGCCATGGTCAGTGAAAATACGGGGGAAACAAATCAGTGGAAAAGACTTTAGAAAATCTGTAAAAAGTGATTTAAGATAAAAATAAGAAAATGAAATGCTAAAATGTAATGGCGATAAATGTGATGTAAAATAAAACTGACAAAACAATTTAAACAAATAGTAATAACGATAATTAAAAATGCTCTAAAAGAAAAGAATTGTTTAAATAAGTAAGTAAATAAATGGGTTGCCTCCCACTAAGCGCTGTTTTTATTGTCAAAAGCCTGACGTAATGCTTTGGTTTAGATTAATCAGGGGGATTGGTGGACAATTCTAAAAGCTTTACATTATTCGCATAATCTCTATTTTCAACTTTATGATAGTGCTTTAGACGTTGTCCGTTTACTATGAATGGTTCACTATCCTTACCTTTGATTTCTATTGCTCCACTTGGGAATACTTTAGTTATATCAAAGGGTCCTGACCATCTAGACTTTAGTTTTCCAGGAAAGAGCCTAAGTCTTGAATTAAAGAGGAGTACAACGTCTCCCACACTGAATTCTTTCCTGGATAGGCGTTTATCATGCCATCGCTTAGTTCTTTCTTTATATAGCTTAGCATTTTCATATGCATCTAACCTTAATTCTTCTAATTCGTTAATGTCTAGGATTCGCTTTTCTCCTGCAGCATTATAGTTCATATTGAGAGTTCTTATCGCCCAATAAGCTTTGTGTTCTAGTTCTACTGGGAGGTGACAAGATTTTCCATAAACTAGTTTGAAAGGTGTAGTACCTATGGGAGTCTTGTAAGCGGTCCTATAAGCCCATAGAGCTTCATTAAGTTTAGATGACCAATCTTTCCGAGATATGGCGACAGTCTTTTCTAAGATTTGTTTAATCTCTCTGTTTGAGACTTCGACCTGTCCACTTGTTTGTGGGTGATATGGTGTAGCCACACGGTGTCTCACTCCATACTTAGATAGTAATTTGTCAAAGATTTTTGAAATGAAGTGCGAGCCACCGTCACTTATGACGAGTCGAGGCACACCAAATCTGGGAAAGATTATATTTTTGAAAAGCTTTATTACTACTCGTGTATCGTTTGTAGGAGAAGCTATGGCTTCGATCCATTTTGAGACATAATCAACAGCTACGAGTATGTAATTATTACCGAAAGATGATGGGAATGGTCCCATGAAATCTATTCCCCAGACGTCGAAGATTTCTACTTCCAAAATTCCCTTTTGGGGCATTTCATCTCTTCTTGAAATATTGCCAGTGCGTTGACACCGGTCGCAGTTTATAACAGTGATGTGGACGTCCTTCCATAGATTAGGCCAGTATAAGCCGACTTGCAAGATTTTTGCACAAGTCTTGGAAGTGCTTGCATGTCCACCATAAGGAGATGAATGGCATTGAGCAATGACGTCTTCTATTTCTTCTTCGGGAATACATCGGCGAAAGATTCCATCTGGTCCTCTTTTGAACAATAATGGTTCATCCCAATAGTACTGTTTCAGGTTATGAAAGAATTTCTTTTTCTGCTGATAGGTTAGATCGGGTGGGGGAGCTCCTGCGGCTAGGTAGTTGACAATGTCAGCGTACCATGGCAGTCCTACAGTTTTCTGTATTGTTTCCACGGGTTCTGGTTCATTTATATCTAACTACGCTAGGTCGCTTCCTATTTGTGCTATCAGCTGTTCATACGGAAAATCATCGTTAATCGGCACTTGTTCGGGTTTAATACCTTCTATTCTAGATAAATGGTCCGCCACGACGTTTTCAGTACCTTTTTTATCTTTTATTTCTAGATCAAACTCTTGTAAGAGTAAAATCCATCTTAAGAGTCTTGGTTTAGCATCTTTCTTAGTTAATAGATATCGGATAGCAGCATGGTCTGTGTAAATGATTATTTTCGCTCCAACTAGGTAAGAGCGGAATTTGTCAAGCGCAAAGACAACTGCCAGCAATTCTTTTTCTGTAGTAGCGTAGTTCATCTGGGCAGAATCCAAGGTTCTACTGGCATAGTAAATCGCATGGAGTTTCTTTTCCTTTCTCTGGCCCAGGACTGCGCCTACAGCATAGTCACTTGCATCGCACATGATTTCAAAAGGTAATCTCCAGTCAGGGGGTTGCATGATTGGTGTGGTGATGAGGGCTGTTTTTAGAGTTTCGAATGCTTTAAGACAATCTTCATTGAATATGAACTCAGCGTCTTTCATTAATAAATCAGTAAGAGGTTTAGTAATTTTCGAGAAATCTTTGATGAATCGTCGGTAAAAACCGGCGTGTCCTAAAAAGCTTCGTATTTCTCGAACGGTTTTAGGGGGTTGAAGATCTTTTATTACCTCAATCTTAGCCTTATCGACTTCAATTCCCTTGTCTGCTATTACATGACCTAATACTATTCCTTCGTTGACCATAAAATGACATTTCTCCCAGTTAAGCACGAGATTCACTTTTACACATCTCTCTAACACCATTTCTAAGTTCGATAGGCATCCTTCAAAGCTCTGCCCGCATACAGAGAAGTCGTCCATGAACACTTCCATGATGTTGTCTATAAAATCTGCGAAGATTGACATCATACATCTTTGAAAGGTTGCAGGAGCGTTGCACAATCCAAAGGGCATTCGCCTATAAGCGAACGTTCCATAAGGACATGTGAATGTAGTCTTCTCTTGATCATCAGGATGGATAGGGATTTGGAAAAATCCTGAGTACCCGTCAAGATAACAGAAGTAAGAATGCTTGGCTAATCGTTCCAACATTTGATCTATAAAAGGTAATGGGAAATGATCTTTTCGAGTGGCTTTGTTTAGTTTACGATAATCTATGCACACTCTATATCCCGTCACTACTCTTTGCGATATCGATTCGCCTTGTGCGTTTTTCACCACAGTGATACCTCCTTTCTTTGGCACTACATGTATTGGACTAACCCATTCACTATCAGAGATTGGATATATTATCCCGGCATCTAATAATTTCTTGACTTCTTCCTTTACTACAGTGCTAAGGGTTGGGTTTATTCTTCTTTGAGATTCTCTGGAGGTTCTGCAATCTTCTTCAAGCAGAATGCGATGCATGCAAACTGAAGGACATATTCCTTTGAGATCAGATATGTTATATCCTAATGCAGTTGGATATTTCTTCAAGACATCTAAAAGTTTCTTTGTTTCTATAATTCCTAAACTGGAATTTACTATAACTGGTCTTTTACATTCAACGTCTAAGAATTCGTACCTTAGGTTATGAGGTAAAGTTTTTAATCCTACTGTAGGTTTATCTCTACTTGGCATGGGATCCGGTGTAAGTGCTAAACTTTCGCTTAGACTATCATCCTGATACGGTTTTCGCCAATTATCATCTTCGAGAATTGGGGGGATTTGAATTTTCATTATTTCAGAATAAGTGGTCTCCTCCAGTTCCATTTCTCTTACACATTCGTCAATTACGTCCATTAGATAGCATGTATCCTCTATAGCTGGTGATTGTAAGAATTGTGTTAAAACGAATTCAACTTTCTCTTCACCTACTTCAAAGGTTAGCTTTCCTCTTTTCACGTCTATTATAGCTCCGGCGGTAGCTAAGAATGGTCTTCCTAGTATGATAGGTGTAGTGGAGTCTTCAGAGATGTCCATGATTATAAAATCAGTAGGAATGTAGAATTGTCCTATACGCACTGGGACGTTTTCTAGTATGCCTACAGGATATTTAACAGAGCGATCGGCTAGTTGAACAAACATTTTAGTTGGTCTTAGGTCTCCCATGTCTAGCCTTTTGCAAATCGTTAAGGGCATAACACTGATACTGGCTCCTAAATCGCATAGAGCTTTGTCAATGACGAATTTTCCTATTACACAGGGTATAGAGAAACTTCCTGGATCTTTTAGCTTAGGAGGCATGTTATTTTGAATTATGGCGCTACACTCGGCAGTAAGTGTAACTGTTCCGTTATCCTCTATCTTTTTCTTATTGGATAAGATTTCTTTTAAAAACTTAGCATACGAGGGTATTTGAGTAATTGCTTCTGTAAACGGAATAGTAATATTCAACTGTTTCAGAAGTTCGACAAATTTCTTAAATTGACCCGTCGTCTTGGAACTTATTAATCTTTAAGGGTACGGAATTGGTGGCTTATAGGGTGGTGGAGGCACATAAGGTTGTTCTTTCTCCACTACCTCTCGACTCTCATCTTCCTTTTCTTCTGGATCATTCACCACTTCAGTCGGTTTATCCGGTTTTTGGTACATGGCTGGATTGTCAAGTCTTGGATCGGTAGGTCCGTCAAGTTCCTTGCCACTTCTTAATATTACAGCGTTAGCATGTCCTTTCGGGTTAGGTTGAGGTTGTCCAGGGAACACTCCAGCTGGTGCAGCAGTAGGTGCTTGTTGTTGAGCTACTTGTGAAATCTGAGTTTCAAGCATTTTGTTATGTGTAGCTAATGCATCTACTTTGCTCACTAATTGTTTAATCTGCTCACTAGTGTGAATGTTTTGGTTTAAGAAGTCCTTGTTTGTCTGAGATTGGCTAGCTATGAAGCTCTCCATCATCAATTCAAGGTTCGATTTTCTAGGGATATTAGGAGCAGTCTTTTGATATCCCGGTGATGTAGCTGGTGCTTGACCTGGTGCGTAATAAGCATTGTTATTCTTATAGGAGAAGTTCGGATGATTCTTCCAACCTGGGTTGTATGTGTTTGAGTAAGGGTTTCCTTGAGCATAATTCACTTGATCAGTAGGAGTTCCTGTCAATAGCTAACACAACGGCTTTCACAAGGCCATGGAGGAGGCAATGTTGGCAAACAAAGACATTATGGACCAACATTTTAGAGATGGGATAATTATGGAGGACACAATTTTTGTGTTTGTAAAGAACATTATTGCGAATAACAAGTGATTTAAATTTTATTTTCATTTTATCTTACACATGATTATGATTTACATTATTCAATCATGCAAATGATCATTACAATTGTTAGCCACAATCATGTGTAACATAAAGTGTAAAAATATTTAAATCACATAGTATTGACAAAAATATTCATTATCCACACATGAACTCTCAACCTCACAATTTTCTCAGCTCTAAAATGTGGGTTCAGAATGTCTTTGTTCGCCAACATTGCCTCCTCCATGGCCTTGTGAAAGTCGCTGCGTTAGCTCTCAAATAATACGGGCTACTCTTAGAATTTAAACAAGACATTTCATAATTCCAGGAAGTACAAGACAAATTGTTTGGCAGATAACTAACAATGCAACTTACATTGAGGAACTTACCCTAACTCTGAACAATCTCCGTTCATCTTCAAATAGAAGGTTAAATGTCATCCGAGTATTTCAACCATCATCCACTAAAAGAAGAACCTCTAATTGTGGTCGAAATGTGAATGTCTCAATCAAATACTCTTTGCCCATGATCTTGGCTGAACAAAACTCTGATGACTCCACCATATGATAATACAGTGTTCTATACAAAATATGGACATGATGTGCTTGCTGATAGTAACCTAGTATTCGTTCTTGTTTCATGATCTCTTTTCTCGACGCTTAAATTTTACTTGCTTTTAGTACTCAACCGTTATCTTGAATTGTAACATAATACATTTGCAAATCTAACGATGTGCCCGACATCCTGAAGACGCTCGAAAGAAATTAAAGTACCCATTGTAAAGTTATCATTCAAGCTTCTATTGTTTTTGTCAACAACATCATCTGGTTTGCCAGCAACCGGGTCAAATTCAACCACAAACTTCTGCATTGAAAACAAGCATTGAACCTTATGAAAATGGTTTCAACTCCTCTATTCATGACTTCTCCATCCTAAAAAAGTTTAAAGTTAATTTGAATCCTTCAAAGAATCCTAAAATCAAGTGGTGTTATGGCTCCCTCCAACTCGTGGTTAGGTCAATTGCAATACATATGACTACTTTATCAATACCTTGGCATAATTGTAGGAATCAATTATATATCAACATGGTGATTTTATATATGGCATTGCTGAGTTGGTTATTGATTCTTCATCCCTTCTAGGGAAGCTTTTGGTGTCATAAGAGCTATTGATATAGCCAATCGTTTTGTTTGGTACAAGCTCTCTTTAGAAATAGGTTTGATATTGGTGTTGCTTGCATTGCAAGAATCAAAGGTGGATCCTTCAAATGTTATAACTAAATGGCTCAACAATATAGTTATAATTAGGTCCAAGTTTTTTTAATCCCTCACATTTTCCAGAAGGGAAATCAATGAGAGGGTAACCTAGCTTCTATGGCCTTTTCTAGTCTCCTCCTCTTGTTTTAATTAGACATCTTCACTTTCTTACACAAAAACACACACACACACACACACACACACACACATACTTTAAGACTATACTTTTTTAACTTACTTCAAATCGAAACTTTTAATTTAGATTTAATTGAACGGCTAGTTAGATAAAAATATTAATTTAACCATTAAGTAAAGATTTAATTTAAAGGATATGATTTAGAGTAAGAAAAAAAAATTACTCTTGGAGTAAGTTGAAACCCACTCATATATAGTGGTGTTTAACTTACTCTAAATTAACGATTGTTTAAGTTTTCCAAAACCATAACCTTTATATTAATTTTAATTGAATCGTTAGTTAAGTAAAAATGTTAATTTAATTATTAATATAAATTCAATTTAAATGCTATGATTTAGAGTAAAATAAAAAAGTTACATTTCAAGTAAGATGAATCTCACTCACACACATAAGTGTGTGTGTGTGTGTATATATATATATATATATATATATATATATATATATATATATATATATATATATATATATATATATATATATATATATATATATATATATATATATATATATATATATATATATATATATATATATATATATATATATATATATATATATATATATATATATATATATATATATATATATATATATATATATATATATATATATATATATATATATATATATATATATATATTATTATTTAAAACTTTTTAATAAAAAGTTTACATGTAAAGTGCACCGTATATTTCTTTCCCTTATTATATTTGTTATTGAAATTTGTAAATTTTTAAATTTATAGCTTTTTATACATAATTTCTCAAAAAACGTTACTGTTTATGAATTTAGAAAAGGATATCATAAATTATTTTCAAGCCAAAGAAATTATTGTTTGATATAGTGGATAATTACATGTACATTAAATATGACTTGTTTCATACGAATAATATAGACATTGTTTAAAAAAATCTAGTGATTGTAAAATATTAAAAATATAACATTTTTTTATGAAAATTTAAAATATAAATTTGATAGAGTTGTGTAAGTGTCTTTTTTTTCAATTTAATTTTTTCTTCGGTATAACATCTTTTTAAGTGGTTTCAATTCAATCACGTGTATTTAAATAAATTATTAAAATAGTTCTAAAAATATCAACATGACACAGTTTCTTTGAATATATGTTAAAAAAATATTATATCATGAACTCATAAGAATTTTGTTTTTTTTTTTAAATGATTAATCATATTTTGGAAATGTAAATTCATAGTTGGTAATTTCAAAAAGTACATATAATTTACTTAGAGTGTAAAATAGTAGATTTAATATTGTTGTTTCACAAAAAATGATATATGCATTATTTAGCATGGTATGTCTAATGTCGTCTCTGATAATATGAAATATTTTTTAAATATTATTATAAATATTTAAATTCTAATAATTATTTCAAATTAAAATAAACTTTTGTTAATAGTTAAAAATTAAAAGGGTTTATATTTAAAATTATTTCTAAAGATACATATACTCAAAGAAAAAGAAAAAAAAACACACACACATAAACATATATATATATATATATATATATATATATATATATATATATATATATATATATATATATATATATATATATATATATATATATATATATATATATATATATATATATATATATATATATATATATATATATATATATATATATATATATATATATATATATATATATATATATATAATTGTTAAACATTTAAAGTTTTTTAATGAAAAGTTTACATGTAAAGTGCACCTAATATTTCTTTCCCTCATTATATTTGTTATTAAAATTTATAAATTTAAAAATTTATAGCTTTTTAAACATAATTTTCCAAAAAATGTTACTGTTAAAGAATTTAGAAAAGGATACCATAATTTATTTTCAACCCAAAGAATATATTGTTTGATAGAGTGGATAATTGCATGTACATTGAATATGACTTGTTTCACACAAATAATAAAGACTCTGTTTAAAAAATCTACTTATTAAAAAATATTAAAATTATAACATATTTTTATGAATATTTAACATATAAATTTACCTAAATAATCCTTTATTCTTTTCTTAAATTAAAAAGTTTCAAAAATAAATAAAAACATAATATAAATATCATTATTTAAAAAAGGATATAATTTTTCATTTTCAAACCAAAAATATATATTATTTGATAGAGTAGATAATTGTACATTGAATTTGCATTGTTTCACATGAATAATATATCTACTATATAAAAATATAAATATAACTTGTTATAAAAGGTTACAATATTTTATTTTCAAACTACCAAAAAATATTTTTTTTATATAGTAGATAACTGTTAATTGAACAAAAATTGTTTCACATAAATAATACAGGTACTATTTAAAAAATATATATCTATTATAAAATATTTAACTTATGTCTTTTTTTAAATGAAGATTTAACATATAAAGTTTAATTAGTATGTTATTCTTATCTTGAATTAAAAACATAAGCAAAAATATAAAACTTAATGTAAATATCATTATTTGTAAAAGGACGTTATATTTTATTTTCAATCCCAAAAAAGATATTATTTAATATAGTAGGTAATTTTACATTGAATATAGACATTATATATAAAAATATTTAAATATTTAGAAAAGGATATGATACTTTATTTTCTAACCAAAAGTATATATTATTTAATGTTATAGATAATTTTACATTGAATATGCCTTGTTTCACATAAATAATATAGATACTATTAAAAAATATATCTATCTATTTTAAATTATTTAACAGATAATATTTTTTTTAGTATACCAAATTAATTTGTTATTTTTATATTGAATTAAAAAAATAAAATCTTAATATAAATAAAGTACAAACAATTGGTCAATTTTATTTATAAATAAGAATGGATAGAAGGAACTAGTGCATTGTCAAAAATTGTTTTCTCATCATTTCAAATTTTTCATACGGTCAATTGAAAAATAGATGTCAAACCAAAGTAATCTTCTTTGTTTATTTTATATTTTGTTTTATTGAATTTCTCTAAATCAATAGAAGAGTCTAATTGATGATGTGAAATCTTTAAATTTAGTTGTGATTAATGGGGTAGTAGGTCTAATTTTTTTAAAATAAATAATGTAATTTAGGATCCGTAATTCTGCTAAGTTTTTGTTTGAAATCTTTTTTTTGTTGTAATAATGTTAAGAATTTTTTGAAGTAAGAACTTTTTTTCTTGAATTTCAATTATAATACTGGTGTGCGTCCTCTCTGAATTCCACTTTCACCGTATTTGTTTAGATCTTCTAATTCAAAATTTAAAATTTTAAACTCAAAATTTCTAATCTCTTATAATATTATGAAGAAAAAAAAAGTTAATTTTAACAATTTCACAATCGTGTGTCTCAGAAACTTTTCAATTAGTAATTATGTTACGACTACAACAATAAGCACCATCACATCATCAATAACCGCAATCACATAGCCAACAACTACATCTTTAACAATATTAAATCTTTAGTACATTTTCTATATATTGTTAATTTTGTTTATTATGGACTAGGTTTCTTTCTTTATTTTCTAAAAAAATTTAGTAGAAAATCTTCTTATGATTGTAGAATATGTAAATTTGAAAAGTATTAAGAAATGTATTAATTAATAATCATGATTTTAAATTGTGTTCTATATTAATAATTATGATCGTAATATTATTGATGCGCTAATCTTTCATATATGAATTGTCTATTTCAGGCACTTTTACATTAGTATTCATACAACAATAACAA
>CAWUDS030007172.1:0-25570 GCA_963859935.3 Lathyrus sativus
AAAGCACCGTGAAGAGCAACAAAAGTCCACAGACCACCTAATTGACACCAACGGGTCAAATCTCCCTGTGCTTCAGGACCCCACAGTAACAACAAAGAGTGTGCTAAACTATTAGCAGGAGTAGAGACTGCTGCAGTTAAGAAGTTACAACCTTCCAAATAGGAACTTGCCAATCCATGAGTATACCATGAAGTTACAAAGGTGGTACCTGTGAACCAACCCCCCACGGCAAAATAGGCGCAAGGAAAGAGCAATAGACCGGACCAACCCACAAAAACAAAACGGTCCCTCCGTAACCAGTCATCCCATAATATCAAATAAATCATTTTGATCTTTGGTAAATTTACCAAGAGCTATAGTCATAGTAATCCTCCTATTCAACTACTTCAAACCATTTCCGAACACCTCCTAGGATTTTCAACGATGGAACCTTCGAGGCTTTTTTCATTTTATATAGAATATGATTTCTCGTAGACTGTCCCTTCTTTTCTACTGGGGTTCGAATAGAAAAATTCTTTTTTTGTCCATTGATATCTAATAAATCCATTAACTTAATTAATTGGCTTATTCCTTTCTATTCTAACAAAATTCCCTAAGTCATGACTCGAAAATTGTCTTATGACTCATAAATCCTAGAAATACATTTTTTAAAGAACTATTCCAAAAACAAATGATCGATCGCTTTTATTACTCTCGTTACCAGCGGATCCCCAGACATACTACTCTGCTTTTATCAAATAAGATTCTTTTTGAATCTTGTTCGTGAAATTAAAAAAAAAAAATAGTTTTCTATATTATTCGAATTTGTATGTCTAGAAAACTACTAGAGGATCCTATTTTTACTTTCTATTTTACTATTTTTACTTTCTATTTTACATTGATTTCTTTTATTGTATTCTTTGTTCTATTTTTCTGTCATTCAGATTAATCTAATTCCGACGTATACCCTTTACTTGCGGATCGAGGTAATAAATTGGACTCTTTTTCTCTATTTATTTTTTTATCTATCTGTCCTATTTTTGAATATTCTAGGGAATTGGATTAATAATAATAGATTCTAACTGAAAGTTTCGTCCAATAATTGCCTTCAAAATCTCGTATGCATCATAGATATGAAAACCAAATGTTTGATACTCGAAGTCATGATTGGATGGATTTTTCTATTCTTTTTATAGACATATCTTCTATTTTTATAGACCTATCTTAAAGAAATAATAGAAATCATTTTGATCTTTTCTTGTATTCGGAAAAAAGATATTTGGAAGTCAAATGACTTGTCTGTTGGAACTTAGAATAAGCCCTCCCATTGGAGGAGAGGAGTAGCAATTGATTCCTAGGAACAATAAGATATTATCCGAAATATAGACGGATTCTTGCAGAGTTCGAACCAAAAGGGTATTAAAAAGAAAAAAAGATACACTGTTCGAATTTCATTTCTATCCACCAATTGGAATATCAGAATAGTGGATATAGTTCTGATTCAATAGGTTAGGTCCACTTACTTTTTTTAGAATCTTTCCCTTTATTGGATTGGAAGAATCCAAAATAGGAGTATATGACAATTAAAGCAAAGAAAATATCAGATTCTAAAAAAAGAAATATATATAGAAAAGAATACTATTTCCCTTTCTAACTAGAATGAGTTTACTCTATTCGAATGATAACAATAACTTAATAGAGTTTAAATTCTAAATTGGATTTTTTATAATGAAAATTCAACTATTCATTAGTTTTTTTTATTTTATTACAAACAGAAACTTCTTACAAATATCAAGAATATTTGTATATCTTTCTTCAATAGAAATACTACTGTTATCATTTTTGATCAAAAAAAAGCCCTTTATCAGATTTGAACCGATGACTTACGCCTTACCATGGCGTTACTCTACCGCTGAGTTAAAAGGGCGCCGTTTGAGTCAATTCCCGAATACAGAATCAGCCAATATGAATATGAATATGAATATGAGTTGAGTACATCTATTTCAAATATTTCCGAATCTTTGATAAATGGATTCTATCCTGTCCTTAACTCAATTCTTATTGATCTTCATCCTTTTTTATTTTACTCCATTTCCGGATTCATTCTCATTTTTTTATTTCCCTACTTAGTGTGAAATAGAAATATACCTAATTCAATCTTCTTAACACTGAATGAAAGTGAACGAAATAAGGTGTTAATGCCCCCCTGTTCCAGCAAATCAATTATTTCCAGAAAGGATTCTATGTTTATTTTGTTTTCTTTCGCATTACTTCGTTTTATTTTGTATTTTGTTGAATTCTAGATTGGTGATTGGAATGAACCATTTCGAATCGAAAGGGTGAATCCAAAAATTGTAAGGAATTCTGAAAGATGGGAAGATCCTTCTGATTGAATCATTCTATTGACAATTTCAAAAAACTGTTCATACTATGAACATAGTAGAATGGAGGTCGGGCAAGGCTGCCCCCATCGTCTAGCGGTTTAGGACATCTCTCTTTCAAGGAGGCAACGGGGATTCGACTTCCCCTGGGGGTAGGATACTACGAAAGGAAATGGATCAGGGATTATCAATAAAGACTAAATTGGATTCTTCCTGCTGGGTCGATGCCGAGCGGTTAATGGGGACGGACTGTAAATTCGTTGGCAATATGTCTACGCTGGTTCAAATCCAGCTCGGCCCAAAAATAAAATATTTACGGATCCACCATGAAATGATAGACCCCATTTGGTGTTCTCTTAAAATCACCAATGGGTTCGGATACACAAGATTAGAATCTCGAGTCCTATGTGTTTTTTCCATATTACTTACATATTTTTTCCACAAATTAGGATTTTGCAAAATTCCTATCGGGATCTGTAAGTTTAAAGTCTAAGGAAAGGGTTAAAGTTAAAAAACAAAAAAGACTCTTTTTTGTTTCCTTGATTTCTTGATTGATTTATTTTTAAATCAAGTTGGCAATAACGAACGGATTGCGATGCGAGTCATCCGTGTCGATAAAGTGCAGACCCATCCAAATAGGAATATATATAGAAGTAAGCCCCAGGGGTTCGAATCTCAAATAGAAAAACAAAGAATTTGGATGAAATTGTAAGAATATATATGTATACTATACGACTTTTTCCCTGGGATTGTAGTTCAATTGGTCAGAGCACCGCCCTGTCAAGGCGGAAGCTGCGGGTTCGAGTCCCGTCAGTCCCGATGGATACAAATCCAAAAAATATCAATGGATTTAGTGTATGAAAGGGAATAAAAATAAAAAAAAAATATCATTTCTAACGGGTATCTCCTTTTTTCTTTTTTAGTTTTAGGGAAAGGTTGGGACAAAGAAAAAGGACTTTTGGATTGCATCAGAAAGTCATTTTCTTATTTGGTATGGATAAAACATCTTCCGATGTTATACTATTCAATTCTCGACCATGAATTCTTGATTTGATAGATCACATATAGTTATTCGTGATATGGATCCGATTGGATATCATCGAGATCCTATTTATACCATTGAATTTAGTGAAGAAATATTTTTTATTTCTATGGGATTAAATCCCGAAGTATTTATTAGAAATTAAAGAGAAAGAAAACATAGAGATTATGGAAGTAAATATTCTCGCATTTATAGCTACTGCACTCTTTATTCTAGTTCCTACTGCCTTTTTACTTATAATTTATGTAAAAACGGTAAGTCAAAGTGACTAATTTTACTGAAACATGACTTCTTATTTCTTAGCAATGATTGAAGAAAAACATGAAAAAAGGATTTCTATTTCTTTTAATCTTTGTTTTAAATAAAATGATCAGACTACAACCAGCAGAATTCTATTAACCATATAGTAGAAAGAAATCAAATCTATTTCTTTCTACTATATTCTCTATTACGGTAGGAGTAGGATAAAAATAGAATGTTTTACTAAAAAAAAAAGAGTTCCTATGGAGGAACCAATTTATCATTTTCTTTTCATATGGATATATGGATATCGATCTATAGATATATATGGAATGTAGGCGTCCACATTTTTCTTTATTTCATCTAAATCTATTCTATTTGTATTGGTTCCAATCAATCTGAAATAATTCAAAAGCAACGCCATTTTTATTCTTCTTAGTTTCATTTTTAGATTTAAGATTCTTTATCAGAATCCCGGTAACTAATAAATAAAAATAAAGAATCTTTTTAGTATTCCAAAATTTAAATAGATTAAATGGAATCGGAATCCGTTTCCAATTATCTTGATTCCCGGGATATCAAGATGGCAACAATTTAAATATTTGTTTGATTCAAAGAGTTTTTTTTTCAATAAGATATATACATGGAATATATTACACCACTGGAAGCAATACAAGAGAATTTCTAAATCCAGATAGAATTGCATTTCATTAATTAGTATTAATAAAATAACTCAAATAGTTCAAAACTGGAAGAACTCAGCTATAAAACAATTGAGACAGTTTGATCCCTTAACTCAATTAGTATTACCTTTAAAGTCCACTTCTTCCCCATACTACAAGGGAAAGGGAAAATGTAAAAACTACCATTAAAGCAGCCCAAGCAAGACTTACTATATCCATGTCAATTATGTCTCCTATCTATATCAATATGATCAATATGAAGAAATTCTTTTATTAATTCTTTTTTTATTGTTTACTTATTTTTCTTGTATTCTTTTAGTTTTTCACTAAAAATTGGAGAATATCTTCTAATAATAGTGGAATCGCTGGTACAGAGTCAAAAAAGGATTCCATTCCGTCCTAACACCATTGACGAAACATCCAATTAGAACATATAGCAAGTTCTTATCCGATTTGGAGTAGAATTGAAAAATTGAAAGCATAAATAAAAAATATACTTAGAAGTAGTAAGGTAATGAATCCTACTAATAGGTAGGAACTATGTTTTCTTTCCCCCCCCATTTTAGTAAGTAAAAAATAAAGAATCAAGATAGATTCTTTTGCATACTCTTATTTGCATCTGTTCGTTCCATCGGATCTAATCCTTATTGTATCTCGATTCGTTCTCTAAAACAATTGGAAAAGAGCCTATTCAATTCTTTTACTATAGATTACCCCAAAGAAAGAGTTTTCTTTTTCTTAGAATGGAAATGGAATAGAAATATATTTCTAATATAGACTCATGATTCTATTTTTTTTTTTAAGTTAATTAAGAAAGTTGTATTTGGTGAATTCAATTCCCGCTTTCATTCCTTCACTATCTATTTCGACATAAACAATAAGAGGACTCTAGGAAAAGACAAATTATCCATCCTAGAATCCTGTTTTCCCTTTGTCTATTTCTACTTTACTTAATATTCTGTACCTACCTATTTTTTTAGGTTTAGTATCGAGTTAATTCTAAAACAATAGAAATTAGAGGATTTCTAGAACATTAAAATCCGAAAACAGCTACATAATCATATGGTTCGAATTAATTGTGCAGTTGAAAAAAAAAAAAAACCAAGAACCAAATAGTCTTCTTCACAATATACATACTATGACTGAACTAATTCTACGGTACAAGGAATTTTCTAAATATAGTATATCTACAAAAACTAGAAAGAACCAAGGGTGTTTACAGAATTTATCAACAAAAATGGAGTTCTTTTTACCAGCTTAATATGTTGATTAATTCAAATTCCTAAAAATTCATTTCGAACAATTGAACCTTCTCAAATTGTTTCTTTTTAAGAACCAAAAAGATTTGTGCCAAAATAATAGATGCCAAGAAGAGCAAGAGACCTTGGACACGTAATGGATCTTGAAGCACTATTTCTGCATCCCCCTGACCAAATCCACCCACATTAGGATTACTCGTTAATGGTTGATCAAGTTTGATAGATTCACCCTCTGAAACAAGAAGTTCTGGTCCTGGCGGTAGAATATCAATCACTTCACGTCCATCTGATGCATCTACTATCGTTATTTCGTATCCACCTTTTTCTTTTCGTATTATTTTGTTTACTACACCTGTTGCTGTAGCATTATAAACATTATTATTACTTTTGCTTCCGTCGGGATAAATCTGACCCCTTCCCCTGTTCCCGCCTACGTATAGAGGATATTTTAAGAAGTAAACATCTCTCTTAGTAGCAGGATCTGGAGAAAGAATAGGAAAGGTAATTTCACTATATTTTTTCCCAGGAACGGGGCCTATCACAAGAATATTTTTTTTTGTGGGACGATAGCTTTGAAAAGACAAATTACCCATCTTTTCTTTAATCTCGGGCGAAAGACGATGAGGAGGGGCCAATTCAAAACCCTCTGGTAAAATAAGAATAGCTCCTACATTCAAAGCCCCCTTTTTACCATTAGCAAGAACTTGTTTCACTTGCATATCATAAGGAATTCGCACAACTGCTTCAAATACAGTATCGGGAAGTACCGCTTGTGGAACCTCAATATCTACGGGCTTATTAGCTAAATGGCAATTAGCACATACAATCCGGCCGGTAGCTTCTCGAGGATTTTCATAACCTTGTTGGGCAAAAATGGGATATGCATTTGAAATGGGTGCTCGAGTTATTATATGGATCATGAGCAATACGGAAATAGATCGGGTAATCTCTTTCTTTATCCAAGAAAAAGCATTTCTAGTTTGCATGGTCCAATCCTTGATCCTGAAAATTTCTACAATAAGATTAGGTAGGGAACTGGCACAGTTCCCTATCCATGATTCTGCTATTTACTCCAATTATTTGCCTATAATATAGGAAGAATACGAGTAAAACGAAAATGAATAAGTGAAATTTGGAATGTTTAGCTTTTATATAAAAGCTAAACAAATTTTAGAATTGGATCAGTGGGTCCTTTTTTCAGTCATTCACGGAATGGAATTGAATCATAAATCGATAAAAGCGACGGAGATACACAATTTAAATAACGGAAAATCCAGTATTTAAAAATAATATTTAAAATGGCTGGCAAAATAGAAACAAGAAAAGATATAATATGATCATTCGGAGTAAATCCAAAATCTTTATAGACAGACCAAATCATTAGTTCCCAAAGACCAGTCGAATGGTATCCTACAGAGAAATCAATTAAGAAAAGAATAGAAAAAGCTTTTATTGTGTCACTTAAGTTATATACAAATTCTTGAACCCAAGAGTTAAGAATAATGAGTTCTTGATTACCCCTAATAGAATAAACACTTAGAATAAGGAAACATATTATATTTGTAAAGAAATGAAAAATCGTATGGATATTATCTTCGTTGTTCGTCTGAATCAATTGGATGGTCGCTTTGTAGATTTCGATACGAAGGTTTTGTAAATGTGTTTCCGGGTATTCCTTTAGCATTTCATCCAAGAGGAACAGTTCCTCGAACTCTAGGAATTTCTTTACAATAGTTTTTTCTTGAATAGTATTCAAGAAAATTTCGGATTCTTTCGTATTCCACCAATTAGTAATCCAAGATTCCAGACTTTTCTTAAATGTAAAAGAGATGCACCAGGGCAAAAAGACTATAGATGTAAGACATAGAAGGGGAATGAATGCTTTCTTTTTTGCCATTTTTCGTCCTCAGTTTCATCTCATTTTTCAACTCTAGAATATTCTATATATTCTAATATTTCTATCAAGCATAAGTTCTATTACAAGTAAATACTAATAAAAAAGCGAGTTTAGCCTATAATATATTAATTATTATAGGCTAAACTCGCTTTATAGGCTAAACTCGATCGGCTAAACTCGCTTTTTTATTAGTATTCTTTGTAAATAATGTCCAATGGTATATTCAAGAATCTGGACAACTCCAAAGCATGTTTTGCAAGCATATATCTACGACCATCTTTAGTAGGAGTCATCGGCAAGGTCCCGTGTTTTCTGGTTTCAATATAAAGGACATCACCCCAGATTCGGTTAGTTACTAGTATGAGGCACGAAATTTCTTTTATTAAAATGCGGCGAACATTAGAGCTACTTATTCCAGGAATAGGAAGTCTGTAACGAGTAATATATAGCACTCCTTTTCTTTTATCGAAAAAATTAGTTCCGCCAATTACAGTCCAATAATTAATATATTGAAACATGATACCGCTTAGGATACTGACAATTGCAGTGATAAGCAGAGAAACAATCTTATTTGGTAGCACAAAGAGCCATTTAATCGGTGCATCGAAAATGTTCATCCGAGTAAGATTGCTATAGAAACGATAGAGAGAAAAGAATCCCACGAAAAAACTGACATGACTTAAAATTCGAAAAAAAACGTGTTGGAAACCCGGGATAGTGTCCATCCAAGTAGTTTCTGACACATAGGAACATAAAACTTTTTTGTTTGTCTCGTCCTTAATGAATTCACGGATCATTTGAAGTAAATAATCCAAAATTGTTCTAAGGAAATAAAAAAACAAAACGAAAAAGATATTCCTAAAAAGAAAGGCCGCAAAACATAAAATAAATAAATCCACCAGGATGTGTGGCGGATACGGGCGGCTTCTTTCTAGGAGAAGAACTATTACTTTTAATATACTTAAAAGGTAAGTTCCATGCAGGAAAATATGTGTCACTGTAATAATAATACAGTGTCTTTTTTTCCAGATCCACGGTTTTTCAAAAATCTTTTACAGTGTCTTTTTTTCCAGATCCACAGGTTTTTCAAAAATCTTTTCAAGTCTTTTAGATCCATAGTCTATATATCAGAGTTACTAAATAGGAGAAATAAAAAATATATTCTTAGTCTAAATTAGTTTAAATAAAATAGTGTAAAATAAGGTATTAGCTACAAACTAGTTACAAAAAGGCGGAAATAAAAAATAGATTCTTAGTGCAAAATAACGTAAAACTAAGTTTAAAATTGTTTTTATTCAATCTTCCAAATTTTTAGTCAAAGGAACGAAACCATGGAACTGAAATAACTCCGTTAAAAACTGCTTTAAAAAATGACGTGGTACGACTGAATCCAATACTCCCTTGTCGAATAAAAGGTCCGCCGATTGGGAACCTTCAGGCACTTCCACATTCAACAATTGTTCAATCACTCTTTTACCCGCAAATGCAATGGTTGCGTTTGGTTCCGCAATAACGATATCCCCCAACATCGCAAAACTAGCGGTTACCCCACCAGTAGTCGGAGATGTAAGTATCGCTACATAGAATAACTTTTTATTTATTTGATAATTATATAACGCAGAAGAAATTTTAGCCATTTGCATTAAGCTCAAACTTCCTTCTTGCATACGCGCTCCTCCGGAAGCACAGACTATAATTAGAGGTAAAAGTTGATTGGTAGCATATTCGATCAACCGAGTTATTTTCTCACCCACTACGGATCCCATACTACCCGCGATAAACTCAGAATCCATAACAGCTATTGCTAAAGGAATACCATTTAGTTGACCTATGCCTGTTTGAACCGCTTCTGGTAATCCTGTCTTTTCTTGATAAGAATCAAGACGATCGATATAAGGTTGATCTTCTTCCTCTTCCTCGGGAGGATCCACGAAAATCAAGTCGAATGCAATGGGATCCCATTGAAGAATTGGAATTTTTTCAATCGAATCAAATTTAATGGGATCCAGAGAAACCATGTCTTCATCCATAGGATTCCAAGTACCTGGATCAATCAAAAGTTCGATTCTATCTGAACTTCTCATTTTCAGATGCTCACCACAGTATTCGCAAATACTCAGTTTGGCTACTAAAAATTGTTTAAAATTTAAGCTAGAGCAAGTTTCGCATAGAACCCATAAATGACTATATTGGTTCATTTTAGCCAGCATATCCATTTTGCTATTATCATCACTATCCTTCTGACATATATCTGTATCTGATGTATCAGATATCTCCAATGGATCTGATCTATCTGATCCATCCGGATCATTTATATAATCTGGATCTGATGTCTCCAATGTCTCCAATGGATCTGATCTATCTGATCCATCCGGATAATAGATCTCATCTAGATCTGATGTCTCCAATGTCTCCAATGGATCTGATCTATCTGATCCATCCAGATAATAGATCTCATCTAGATCGTATATACCATATAGATCCTCCTCTGTATCTGATAGATCAGATAGATCTATCTCCAATGGATCTGATATATCAGATCCATCTATATAATATGGATAATCTGTATCTGATGGATCAGATAGATCCATCTCCAATGGATCTGATATATCAGATCCATCCATATAATATGGATAATCTGTATCTGATAGATCAGATAGATCTATCTCCAATGGATCTGATATATCTGATGTATCAGCAAATGGATCGTATCGATAATCTGTATCGGATGGATCAGATAGATCTATCTCCAATGGATCTGATATATCTGATCCATCAGATATATCTGCATCATCTGGATCTGCTGTCTGATTTCTAGCATTTGTGTTCCTTAATATTATTATATTTGTACTATGGCTTTCACTAGTATTTTGGCCCCTATCGCAAATGTAACTCTTAAAGTCCATATCACGGTAACTGGCATTGGATTTGTCAATATCCTCCCAGATTTGAGAACGAAGATAATTCCAAATGCAACAATTAATGGATTTGTCAATATCCTCCCAGATTTGAGAACGAAGATAATTCCAAATGCAACAATTCATGTTATAAGTCCAACTATCATCATTATAAGCATAATATATGTCATAACTATTATTATGACTATCCCAAACGGATAGACTTTTTGCAAATAGCAAATTATGATTATGTATGTTGTTCACATCTGCTGAATAGTCAGCATGACCATGACTATAACTACAATTTTCACTATTGTTCTTCCAGCTATGAATGTTATTATGCATATCAGTTAAACTAGATGGGTCTCCACCGTTATTTTCATCAATAGGACCAAAACTATCTATACCAAAACTATCTATTGATTTACTTAAACCACACCTGTATTCTAAACCTCTAGTAAACAGCATACCTCTAGTAAACAGCATCGAATTGAACCCTTGTCTTTCCATAGATTTTTATTCCTTTTTAAATTAAAATATTATATAATGAATAGTCATTGTTTTTTATTTTATCGAATAGTTATCAAATTTAATTTTAATTCGTATATTAATTTATTTAATAATTAATAAGTAATTGAAAGTTATATGAATGAACAATATATCCCCACCCAAGAACAGCCTTTTTTATTTTTGGTTTATGGCGAAAAACCTATGATATCGATTCATGTCAATGTGATGAATTGAATCGATATCATCTGGGACGGGAGGATTCGAACCTCCGAATAACGGGACCAAAACCCGCTGCCTTACCACTTGGCCACGCCCCATTTGTTATTCTATATAGATATTTACTTTTGTCAAGTTAGACCATATTTCTTTTTTCTTTTAGATTTCATTTTTAATATAAAAGTATAAAAAAAAAAAGTGGATATTAAATAATATATATAATAAATCATATCTTATATATATAAGAATATATATAATAATAAGTAAGATAATAAAAAATAAAAAAATTAGAATTCAAAAAAAAAAAAGCAAAAATACAATTCATTTTATTAAAGAACAACATTTTTTTTTATGCTTCATATCTTTAGCTTGGTCTGTATTAACTCTGTCCTTTATTCAAGTAGTTTTTTCTTGGGGAAATTACCTGAAGCTTATGCTTTTTTGACTCCAATTGTAGATTTTATGCCAGTAATACCCTTACTCTTTTTTCTCTTCGCTTTTGTTTGGCAAGCTGCTGTAAGTTTTCGATAAGATCTTTCATTTGAATAATGTCCTAAAAAAAGTAAGAATTTATTAGAAAACTCAAATTGGAACTTTTTTAAGGAAACATAATATGAAATAGAAGAGAATCTATTCTCTTTCTCTGTCGTTTTTTTTTTTTAATTATCTTGGAGATTTTGTAATGCTTACTCTAAAACTATTTGTTTACACGATAGTGATATTCTTTGTTTCTCTTTTCATCTTCGGATTTCTATCTAATGATCCCGGACGTAATCCTGGACGTGAAGAATAAGAAAATCTTTTTTCTTTCCCTTACTTGTGCTTGATTTTGAACTATTTTTTGTTTTTCTATCTATTTTCGATCTTTAACTAGTCAAAAAGAACTAGTAAAAAATGAAACAAACAGGGAATAAAAAAAAAGAAATTCCATAAGTTCAAAAGAAAAAAATGGCAAATCATCAATAAACGGAAAGAGAGGGATTCGAACCCTCGGTACAAAAATGCGTACAACGGATTAGCAATCCGACGCTTTAGTCCACTCAGCCATCTCTCCCCAATTCAAAGAATGGAATTATTATGCTTATGATACCTCGCAGGGCTCGAAAAAAGGCTTCAATATTTATTTGATATGGATCTTCATTTGATATATTTTATCTATCTTTTTTCTATTTGATTCTAATTCTATATTAACTCATAAATATAGATTGAGTTATATATTAATTGTATATATATATACTAAATACGATAGTAATAAATAATTATACTAAATAGATATAAATCATTATACTAAATAGATAATCTAAATCTATAATTTTATATTTTCTTTTTTAGTTTGTTTTTTTATCCAACCAGAGTCCAGCTAGGTACTGGCACAGCTCTTTTTTCCCATGAATCCTGGATAACAACGATTTATTTTTCTGTATCAGATTTGAAACAAACTTTTAATTAATTCAAACATTTTAATATGATCAAACAAAAATAAAAATAACTTTGTGATCGTATCTCATACGAATGAATCAGGTAACGTATCTAAAAAACGAAATAGAACTATGGATTCTTGCATTGCATAATGCATTTTTGTGTTATGAATTTAGTTTAGTAATTTTGTCGAGATCTATCTGTCAAAATACCTTCAACAAAATCCAAAAATAAAATCCAAAAATGAGATTTGCCCCCTTTTCTAAATTTCATTAGGGGGCCTTTACGAAACATGTAAACACTCTATTTATCATAAAATTCTGCACCTATTTCAGAATTATTTATGACTGATTCCCTTGTTCGACAAAAGATCTTTTTATATACAAAAATGGTATTGTAGCGGGTATAGTTTAGTGGTAAAAGTGCGATTCGTTCTAACGATCCCTTAATAGTTAAGGGGTCCCTTTCGTGATTCATATCACGATCAAAAACTTTATTTCTTACTTTTAGGGATTTCATCCTTTATACCTCTCAACGAGCAATTCGAGGAATAATATACATTATCGTAATTTGTATACAATTTAGAATTTATTCTAAAATTATGAAACATAAGTTTTTGCACAAGAATCCCAATTTTTGAATATAAGTAAAGGATCCAGGGAGAAAGATATCTAAAATTAGTTTCCAATCGTAACTAAATCTTCCCATTTTTTTTTATTTTTTTTGTATAGGAGAGAGTGAAGCAAAATAGCTATTAAACGATTTTTTTAGTTTACTAGAAACATCAATATATTTTTTTAGCTCGACGGAAATTTTATTCTTTTCCTAAAGATTCTATCAAATAGAAATAGAGAACGAAGTAACTAGAAAAAAAAGAGATTGTTCAAATACTCCTTTTCTTTCTATAGGGATCATCTAAAAAGCAACGTGAATTCTATTCATACCGAAAGGCTGACATAGATGTTATGGGTCATTTTTTTTTCATGTATTCCATCTATCTCTAAAATTATTCTGTAAAGGAGCTGAATGAAACAAAAGTTTCACGTTCGGTTTTGAATTAGAGACGTTCATTCATAAACGTCGACTATAACCCTTAGCCTTCCAAGCTAATGATGCGGGTTCGATTCCCGCTACCCGCTTATATTCTATTTCTCTATATATTCTATTCTATTTTTTATTTAGTAAATTTCTTTAGTTAGTTTTAGTTATGAATATTCAATTGGAATGATTTCATTTCGTCTTATTCTATTTAGAATTTAGAATAATTATTATTTCGATATTCAGATAGATGGAGGAGTATTTTATAGAATTCTTTTTTTTCTTTCCCTTTTCACGAAATTTTCGTGAAAAGGGAAAGAAAAAAAGAAAAGCGTCCATTGTCTAATGGATAGGACAGAGGTCTTCTAAACCTTTGGTATAGGTTCGAATCCTATTGGACGCAAATTTATTACATATTGAATTTATTGCAATTGCATATATATTACTTGAATTCGTATATTTCGAAAACTATATTGTGAATTTCTTCTCTTTATTATTCTTTTTGAAATATGGAAAGAGACTAATTATCTAGAAAGGTATGAAATTTGGAATCAATTTTTTTCTACTTGTTCCTGAAGTAAAAAGAGTTCCATCTGTTCCTGAATAGCTTCCTTCAAAATGGCTTCTGCTTCCCCAGTAAATGTCTTGGTCGAAGATATGATTTCGTTGAATTTCGGTTTATTCGTTTTTAAATAAGCCCGTAACTTAACGAGAAATTTCCTTACCTGTTGAATTTCTAATGAATCAAGATAACTATTCGTTCCAGTATAAATAGTTATTATCTGTTCTTCCACAGTAATAGGAGATGATTGGGATTGTTTAAGCAACTCGCGCAATCGTTGACCTCTTGCCAATTGATTTTGCGTAGTTTTCTCAAGATCGGTAGAGAATTGTGCAAAAGCTTCTAATTCTGCGAATTGTGCTAATTCCAATTTTAATTTACCAGCGACTTGTTTCATGGCTTTTATTTGAGCCGCCGATCCAACTCTGGAAACGGAAAGACCCACATTAATTGCGGGTCTGATCCCAGCATTGAATAAATCGGCAGATAAGAATATTTGACCATCTGTAATGGAAATGACATTCGTAGGAATATAAGCTGAAACATCTCCGGCTTGGGTCTCAACTATTGGTAAAGCAGTCATACTTCCTTCACCTAACTGACAACTTAATTTCGCGGCTCTTTCCAAAAGACGCGAATGTAAATAAAAAACATCTCCGGGATAAGCTTCGCGACCTGGTGGTCTTCGTAATAGAAGAGACATTTGGCGATAAGCCTGTGCTTGTTTGGAGGGATCATCATAAATGATTAAAGTGTGACGTTCACGGTACATAAAATATTCAGCCAGAGCTGCGCCTGTATAAGGCGCGAGGTATTGTAATGTAGCTGGGGAATTTGCTGTTTCAGCCACTATAATAGTGTATTCCATTGCTCCTCTTTCTTGTAAAGTAGTTACTACTTGAGCCACAGAAGATGCTTTTTGACCAATAGCTACATAAACACATACTACATTTTGTCCCTGTTGATTGAGAATCGTATCTGTAGCTACTGCTGTTTTACCTGTTTGTCTGTCCCCAATAATCAATTCTCGCTGGCCACGCCCTATAGGGATCATAGAATCAATAGCAATAAGTCCCGTTTGAAGAGGCTCATACACGGAACGTCTGGAAATAATACCGGGAGCGGGAGATTCAATTAACCGAGATTCCGAAGCTGAAATTTCTCCTCGACCGTCAATAGGTTTAGCTAGGGCATTTACAACACGACCCAAATAACCCTCACTTACTGGTATCTGAGCAATTATTCCTGTTGCTTTTACGGAACTTCCCTCTTGTATCATCAAACCATCACCCATTAATACAACACCAACATTTTTGGATTCCAAATTCAAAGCAATGCCTACTGTACCCTCTTTAAATTCTACTAATTCACCTGCCATTACTTCATCAAGACCATAAATACGAGCAATGCCATCGCCTACTTGAAGTACGGTACCTGTATTTACAATTTTTACTTCGGTATTATATTGCTCAATCCGTTCACGGATAATTTGACTAATTTCATCTGCACGAATGGGTACCATGAATATTTTTATTAATTGGATTCTTTTTCGAAAAAAAACAAAAATAGGGCCTCTCCATACTCTCTATTATAGTAGAACCACTAATTAGTTATTTTTTTCTCTTTGATCGCCCCAAACATACCAATATTAGCAGCGATCATACGTAAATGTAACTCGTTGTTTAAGCACCTATTCAGAGTTCCCAGAGCTCCTTGTAATGCTTGTTGTAAAACCCTTTGTTGGACTTGATTAATCGCCCTTTGTTGTTCAAAATGAATGGTTTCATTTTTGTAATTTTCGAATTGTTCCAAAGTTGTATAAATGGAATTAATTAAATTCCATTTTTCTCGTTCTATCTCGGAATAACCATTCACTCGAAACCGATCTGCTTCCATTTCTACTTTCCTGAAACGGGCCCGGGCTTTTTCCAGCTGTTCAATGGCTGTTTCCCGTAGTTCTTCTGAATTTCGAATAGTTCTCAGGATTCTCTGTTTTCGATTATCTAATAAATCACTTAATGAAAGTAGATTCTCTTTCCATTCATTTCCAAATGTCTATGATCTCTTCCCGAACCAAACATGAATCTTTCAATTCATTTGGCTCTCACACTCAATTCCTTATAGGAAATTCCCCCCTATTTATTAGGGAATGAGCCTATCCTCTTTTCTCTATTTCTAAAAATCTTGAAAATGATTATCAATACAAGACCCAAATATTTGGAGGACTCTTCTGAGCAAACAAATAATTGTCAGCAAAGTTGTTTTTTTTTCTTGAAATCCAAAGAATTATGATTAATTTATACGTAGGTCATCAATTCCGCATTGTAGAAAAGTAGAAACGGAGGCGTTAAACAAAACACCTTTTTTCCTATTTTTCATCATACAGAGAATTCAAGTCATTTTATCGACATGAGTGTTCTATATCGAAAAAATTAGAATTTCCCTATTAACATAGTGGTAGAAAGAATACTAGACTGCGTCGAAACTTCAAACTCGTTAGCTTTAACCATGGTAATGTTCCAAAATTCTTGGTTGATAGAGAATCAAAGTAGATTTACCACTGAATCGCGAAATGCTATGGTTCTGAACTATTTTTTTCGTTATTTCGTAAGAAGTCATTCGCCGGATCATGCACATTTTCCTAGTTATAACAAAAAAAGTGCAGTTGGTTGGATCCAATCTATTCTTTGAAATAAACAACTCGCACACACTCCCTTTCCAAAAAAAATCAATACACCTAGGACTGCACTTATATTTATTAGATTTGTTGCTAAAATATCGGTATCAAACCCGAAACTTCCGGCGGATGGCCAGGAAATGAAGCAAAGAAAAGAATCGGTTATATTTTTCATATGATCACATCTCCTCTTATGGATAGACTAAATTTATTTCTACGATTCCAAGTTTTTTTATTCGTTTTTGTATATAATAGTTTATTCTATAATCGAATTATTTAATATGAATATATTTACTTATTCTTTCTATTTTGATTCTTACTAATAATGAATATTAGTAAGAATCAAAAGATACTAAGAAGACTATTCTATTCTATATTTGGAATTGGTTAGTCAATTGAAAGATTCCCTATAAGGAATGATATTTCTTAGAAATAAATACTAGTTCGTATGTAAATTGCAAAATACTTAGTTGTTTTCAACACTTTCTAAATAAAAAGGGGGTCATTGGACTAATGAAAGGGACGGAAGAAGGCAAATCAGTATGTTAATCCGAATGCAAAAAATTGTAACAGTAAAATCGAAATAGAATTAGCAAGAGCAACAACGAAAATCCATGAAAAAAAAAACAATATGTATTTTTTTGAATAAATATTAAACTAAACAAAAGGATTGGCAAATAAAAGCGCTAATGCTACAACCAGCCCATAAATAGTTAAAGCTTCCATAAAAGCCAGACTAAGTAATAAAGTACCCCGTATTTTGTCCTCTGCTTCCGGTTGTCTCGCAATCCCTTCTACAGCTTGCCCTGCAGCTGTGCCTTGACCAACTCCAGGTCCAATAGAAGCAAGCCCGACGGCCAACCCAGCAGCGATAACAGAAGCAGCAGCAATCAGTGGATTCATGATAAGTTTCTCCTATGTCAAAATAAAATAAAGAAATAGTTAATAATATAATCAACAAAAAATATATGACTTAATTATTTCATTCGTCCTATTTCTCTTTATCTAGTCGAAGTGTAATTCAAAATTTCAAACTGAAGAATTTGGATTGAATTATCTCAATTACTTCGATATTTACTTTTTTCGTTTCTACCCTTGTCGTTTTTTGTGAATACATACAAATTGGGGTCTTATCTTACATTTCGTTTAAACCTTTCTTTTTCTTTTTGATTTCATTTTTCCAGTCATTTTATATTCCATTCACAATTCCAAGAGATGGAAGAGCTCTTTTTTTTGAATCCCTACCTAAATTTAGAGTAGTAGCAGGACAAATTGAGATATATAGTCATATATAACTAATGAATATCTACTATGACATATACATGTGTTTGTTCCATATCGTAAACCAATTCATTGTATCTTCGATTCAATGAATCATTCTCGGAAATCCCCCAGCTGTTTTATAACGATTAGATTATATATATGCCTAGTTCGACCCCCCACCCTTTATTTTAATTGAATTTCTATTTTTTGTTGAATTTCCTGATAAGTGTTTTCATTTTCTTTATACTTTTTGATTGTTATGAAAACTTTTCATAATTTCTTTTGGATTTTTTGATTTATGTTCCTTAATTTTATTAATGTTCCTTAAGTAGATTATCGCGAGCCAGTCGCGGTCTAAAATCCTATTTAGATAACTAGTCAATGATGCCCTTCCATGGATTCACCTATATACGCCGCAGCTAAAGTAGCGAAAATAAGAGCTTGAATACCGCTTGTAAATAATCCAAGGAACATAACAGGGATAGGAACTACTAAAGGTACTAACGAAACAAGAACAACCACTACTAATTCATCCGCTAATATATTTCCGAAAAGTCGAAAACTAAGCGATAAGGGTTTTGTGAAATCTTCTAAGATGTTAATCGGTAAAAGGATTGGCGTTGGTTGGATGTATTTACCAAAATAGGCCAATCCTTTTTTTGAAATACCCGCATAGAAATAGGCTACTGACGTAAGTAAAGCTAATGCAACAGTAGTATTTATATCATTTGTGGGTGCAGCTAACTCTCCATGAGGTAACTTTATAATTTTCCAAGGCAAAAGTGCCCCTGACCAATTCGAAACAAAAATAAATAGAAACAGAGTTCCAATAAACGGAACCCATGGACCATATTCTTCTCCAATCTGAGTTTTGCTCACGTCTCGAATGAATTCAAGGACATATTCAAAGAAATTCTGACCAGACGTGGGAATAGTTTGTGGATTTCTAACAACTAGAATGGTTGAAATTAATAAGATAGCAATTACAACCCAAGAGGTAATAAGTACTTGAGCATGCACTTGAAAATCCCCTATTTGCCAATAGAAATGTTGACCTACTTCCACAGCAGATATATCATAGAATCTGTTTAATGTGTTGATGTAACATAATAGAACATTCATATTGCCCTCTAAAATAAAAAAAGATAACTTGAAAGGGAATTATTTTGATTCAACCATTTCCTTATTTTACTTGGATTTTCCATTTGGAATACCTACTAATCCAAAAATATTTCTTTTTACACAATTTTGTAATGCTATAATAACCAATTCCAAAAATTTATCACCGCCCAACCAAATCTAAAAATGGATTTATCTTATTATTAATCAATAATTTTGTATCTAGCTAGAACGACCCTCACAAATTGCAAAAACTAATTTGTTAAGAATGAATCCGATGGAAGCCATAGTATCATCATTAGCCGGAATCGGCAAATCCGCAAGATCGGGGTCACAATTTGTATCGATTACACAAATCGTTGGAATTCCCAAAGTGATACATTCTTGAAGAGCCTTATATTCTTCTTCCTGATCAAGGATTATTACAATATCAGGTAACCCTGTCATATATTTTATACCGCCTAGATATGTTTCCAAATGAGATAATTGCCTCTTCAACATAGCGGCATCTCTTTTTGGAAGAGAGTTCAGTTTCCCCGTCTTTTGCTCCGTTCTCAAGTCCCTGAACTTACGAAGTCTCGTTTCTGTAGTATACCAATTCGTTAACATACCTCCGAGCCATTTTTTATTAACATAATGACATCGAGCTCTTATTGCAGCCCGTCTTACTGAATAGGCAACTTTTCTTTTGGTACCAACAATTAAAAATTGTTTTCCTTTGCTTGCTGCATCAAAAGCCAAATCACAAGCTTCTGATAAAAAACGAGCAGTTTTAGTAAGATTTGTAATATGATTACCTTTACGTTTTGCCGATATAAAAGGTGCCATTCGAGGATTCCATTTCCTAGTCTCATGGCCAAAATGAACCCCAGCTTTCAGCATCTCTTCCAAAGTGATGTTCCAATATCTTTTTGTCATTTATCCCCACACTTTGTTTAAAAAAATGAAAAAAAAAAAGAGAGACCGAGTATCCTAATAAATAATTGTTCCGATGGAACCTTCTCTTTTATAGACGATCGGCCGTTAATATAGAATCAGGCCATTCTTTGATTTCTATTTCTTATTATTTTTTAATATACTTTAATTACCAAATCCAATGACTGCATTTAAATATTTCAGGGGATGGATGAGTCGAATCCGCTGTTAGGAAGCATTTAATACTATATTTAATCCTATATTTCGAATGTATCACATAAATTCTCTGAAATGAGAAAAATTAAATAATTTTCTGTGATGGAACAAAAGATTTCCAATTTCGACTTCGAATAATTTTTTTTTCCGGCTAATCTTGTTATGTTGCCTTGACCGTGAACGGTGCATTATTCTTTTGAATCCGGTACCAACGGGTATCATTCCCCCTAAAACAACATTCTCTTTAAGACCTTTCAACCAATCAATACGACCCCGAAGAGCGGCTTTTGCTAAAACTCTAGCAGTTTCTTGAAAACTCGCTTCGGATATGAAACTTTGAGTATTCAGAGATGTTTTTGTTACTCCCAATAATAAAGCTCGGTAACAAATGGCTTCTTCCAAGGCACGCCCCGTTCGTTCTGCTCGCAATAATCCAATTAGTTCGCCAGGTAAAAATACATTAGACATTCCATCTTCTGAAACCAAGACTTTGGATGTTATTTGACGCACAATAATCTCGATATGTCTATTATCGATGTGTACTCCCTGGGATCGATAAACCTTTTGGATTTTATTAACCAAAGAAATACGACTTTGAGCTATAGTTAGCTCAGCACCAATCAAGAATCCCCAAGGAATGCCGAGAATTTTTGTTATACACTCGTTCCAAGCATCAATTCTTTTTTTTAGATTCATGGATATTGAAGCAATCGAACGTATTTCGAATATCTGTTCCACTTTTGGAAGACCTTGTGTTATATCACTGGATCTCGATTTTTCATATAGGAATGTAACTAAAATATCTCCTTGAGAAAGGATCTCCCCATAATGGCCGTGAATAGTTGATTCTGGAGTCGCCAAATAAGGATTAGCCGATCTTATTATTACAGAATCCATTTGAACTGTTATAACTTGACCCGATTTTAATTTTAGGTGTGGTCCATTTTTCATTTGAGCTATACATATATTTTCACAAATAAATTGTCCAAGACTTATTATTGGAAACGTTTTTTCACAAGAAAAATAATGGAGAAAAAACCAATTTAAATGGAATGGATTCAAAACGATATTACTGTATAGATCGGGTTTACAAATTTTCTCATTTTCGTCCATGAAATAATATTTCATTACTTGAAAAATTTCCTTTAATTTGTCAAGTTGCAAAATTTTTATTATTGAGATCTGATTATGAGTTATTAAATGATAAAGTGAATATAAATTTGCAACTATTCCTAAAGGGCCGAACGAATTATTATTCTTCTTAATTGAAATTATAGGATCTTTTTTTATCCCATTGTGAGATTTTACATTGTTGAATGGTCTCATTTGAAAACAATTAGATGATGACAAAATTATCCAAGATCGGCATTCTTTATTTCTATTCAACAACATACGAATAGTTCCGTGATTTTGGCTAAGTGATTGTTGAATTTTTCCCTTGGAATGAATAGAAAAAAATGGATTGATTCGATCCGATTTATTATCCCCAATCAATCCTAAACCAGATGGGTCATTTCTTTTTCTGATATATGAAGTATTCGATTTTACTAAGTCAATTCTTAGAAAATACTCAATCAAACCATTTGTACTTACTTCAATAAAGGAAGCGGGGGCCTCCTCAATCGAAGAACTTTTTTTGCCGTCATCCCAATGGAAGACTAAACAAGTCCGAAGGAATGGAATCCTTGTGTCGGAAATTTCCCGAATGGATTTTCCAATAGAATTGACAACTTTTAGTTCCAGATTATCCTTTTCCTGGAATAGATCTTGGGGAAAAAGTTTTACAAAAGGGATAGTGTCCGGTATTTCATATAAAATTACAGGTCGAACCAAAACAATTTTTTTTTTTTTCTTTTTTTTTTTTGTAGTTGCGATCCATTGGACATAGATCCCATCTTTAATTTTTTTTGATTCCTTGCATTTTTTTTTTTTTTGTAGTTGCGATCCGTTGGACATAGATCCCATCTTTATTTTTTTTTGATTCCTTGCATTTTTTTTTTTTTACCGTTCCGGGTGGTATAAAGATGGGACTGTGTCTTGATATCTTATCAATCTCTCTGGGAAAATGGATATTTCCAGAAAATATTTTTAATTCTATTTTTTTTTTTTTTTTCTTTTCTAATCGGACCAATCCGCCTACTCGACTTCTTATATTGAAAGTGATTGGTGTTCCTCTTCCAACAAGACTATTATTCCGTACCATTAGGGAAGAAGATTGGGGTAAAATATGCACTTCTTCGGGAATCAAAAAAAAGGGACCTACTTGAATTGGATAGTTTGGCTTTAATTTTTTTCTTCCTCGATACTCAATGAAATCTTCTTTTTGAAAAATGGGTTGAGGATGATCGAAATAAGCAAAAATACTATTTCTAGGAAAAATACCATTGATAGGTATTTCAATGGAGACACCGGAAGGGGACATTAGTTCGTTCTTTCGTTCTTGAATCGATTGGAATGGAAATGGAATAAGAAATCGATTTCTTCGCCTTTTCGCCAAGAAATAAAAAGTATCGTGAAAAATAGCGGGATACATTAAATAAGAATGATCCATATATATGATTGGATTAAATATTGAATAATCGCTGATCCCCTTTTCTTTTGTACCAAAAGTATGGAAACCAAAGAATTTATGTTTTACTTGATTATTCCTTTCTACAAGATTCGAAATATTTTTTTTTCCATTCGAAAGTGAATCCATGGTAATTTGATCTTGATCCTTGTGAAGTAAAAAATGGGTTGTATTAGACCTGCACGACTTTCCTGACAATATCCATAAATGACTTGTTTTTGGTAAGATATGTACATTACTATCCATAAATTCTGATGCATGGTACACATCGGTACTCCAATGCATTTCCCCTTCTGAGTCAGAATAAATATGTTTTCGAACCCTCTCTTTCAAATTAAAAGTATATGTTCCCGCGAGGATCTCCGCAATCACTTGTTCTGATTTTACATATTGATCATTTTTAACTAATAGAAAACTTTTTGGTGGAATAATGACGTTATGTATAATATCGTAACTTTCTATAGTTACATACAAGTCTATATTACATATAAAAGCAGGATATCCATGACGTGTACGTGTAGGGTGAACTAAATCCTCATTCCATTTTATCTTTCCATTCGAGGGGGCTCGCACATATTCAGCAGTACCCCCTGTGAATACTCCACCAGTATGAAAAGTTCTTAATGTTAGTTGAGTTCCCGGTTCTCCAATAGATTGACCAGCAATAATGCCTACAGCTTCTCCCAATTCTACCAGGTCCCCATGAATAGGACTCCGCCCATAACACAATCGGCAGATCCACGACGTATTCCTACAGGTAAAGGGGGTTCGAATAAATATGGGTTGTGTTTGAAAAGTTATGAATCGATTGATAAGTCCAATTCCAATATCTTGATTTCTAACGACAATGCACCGTGAACCTATATATATATTGTCTGCTACTACACGACCATTTAATGTTTGTATCAAAATTCTTTCTGGCATCATTCCATTTCGGATGTTTACAGAAATCCCACGGATGGTACCGCAATCTGTTCGCCGTACAACAATGTGTTGAACCACTTCAACAAGTCGACGTGTAAGATATCCAGCATCTGATGTTCGTACAGCAGTATCTACAACCCCTTTACGGGCTCCGTAGCAAGAAATTATATATTCTGTTAAAGACAGTCCTTCACGAAAATTGCTTTGAATGGGTAAATCAATCATTTGTCCTTGTGGATCTGACATTAATCCTCTCATTCCGACTAATTGGTGTACTTGAGATGCATTTCCTCTAGCTCCTGAAAAAGACATTATATGGACTGGATTAAAGGGGTCAGTCATCCTAAAATTGGGAGTCATTTGTTGTCGCAAATATTCGCTTGTAGCATACCATATTTCAATGGATTGGCGTAATTTTTCTACCGCATGGACATTCCCATAATGATTATGTTTTTCCAAAACGGAACTTTGTTGTTCAGCATCTTGGACTAGCCATCCTTTAGAAGGTATTGTTAAAAGATCATCAATTCCTAATGAAATAGATGTAGCAGTAGCTTGATGGAATCCTAGAGTCTTTACTTGATCCAGGATGTGTGATGTATATGCCATTCCGAAATGATCTATTAATCTGCTAATAAGTCGTTTAATGGCAGTTCCACCTATCACGTTATTGTGAAAGACTAGATTGGTCCCTTCTGCCATAAGTCCCTCCATATTCCACTCAGTGGTATTCGGTTCGACGACAATAGATTTGAGTGAATGATTGGAAAACTCCCTTTTCTTTATGTTTATTTACGTAGAAAATTGAAAAGATGCTAGTTGACCTGAATTTACACCAGTATCCTAAATTTACTTAGCGTGGATACCAACACTAACCATCTATATGATTAGATACTATATGATGAATCGGCTCGAGAAAAACCTTGTATAGCTTCTTCGATTTCTCGATAAAAAGAAATATGACCAATAGTGGTTCGAATGTATATACAACGAATTTCTTTTTTTATACTTCTTATTACTAAATAATCCTCATAAATCTCATAATAGGTACCAAAAGATTCATAGTGAACTTCGATAGGAACTTCTCTTGAAGACATAATGCATTGATGTATTTGCCACCGGAGCCAAAAAGGACTATCCAAATTTATTCTTTTCTGTCTATAAGCTCCAATTGCATCATAGGAATTGCAAAAACAGGGTTCTTTTTTTTTTCATATACTTCAAGTTCTTAAAGTTATTATTGCTCATTTTTTCATTTTGAGAATTTCTGCAATTAAACCAATTATACCTGTTTGCACAAATACCTCGACGATTTCCGCTAGTTAATACATAAAGTCCAATAAGCATATCTTGAGTTGGTACAGAAATAGGATCCCCAATAGTCGGAGACAAGAGATTCGTAGTAGAAAACATAAGTAAATGAGCTTCTGCTTGAGCCTCCAAAGATAAAGGCACATGAACAGCCATTTGATCCCCATCAAAGTCTGCGTTGAATCCCTTACACACCAATGGATGTAAACAAATAGCACGTCCTTCTACTAAAATGGGTTGAAATGCCTGTATGCCCAATCTATGCAAAGTAGGCGCTCTATTCAGCAATACTGGATGTCCCCGCATAACTTCGTGAAGTATTTCCCATACAATTGGTTCTTTTTCCCGGATTTGACTCTTAGCAACTCCTATGTTCGAAGCAATATGGTTTCGAATTAAACCACGAATTAGAAATGTCTGAAATAGCTCTATTGCTATTTCGGGGGGCAATCC
>CAWUDS030007173.1:0-5000 GCA_963859935.3 Lathyrus sativus
CACACATGGTATGCCGTTTCTACAATCGTACATTTAATGAGTTTTGCTTTCTTACTTTTCTCTCGTATGTTTCGAAACAACCATTTTATTTCCTCATTCCAAACAGTTGGTTCATGGTCAATTATGAAATCATGAAGAACTTGTTTTCAAATTTGTTTTGTATGTGTACAAGCAAAGAATATATGATGACAACTTTCTTGCCCTTGACAAAAAAGACATCGACCATCCGTTTCCATTCCAAATTTCACCATCTTGTCTTTTATCATGAGACAGTTTTGACATATTATCCATAGTATGAAATTAGCTCTAGGTCTAGCTTGATTGCCATAAAGTAGAACACGATATTCAACCTTTGGCTTGGTCCTTCGGATTGATGTATACATTGCACTAGTAGAATACGTACCCGCGATTTAAAATTGCTGCCATGGCTCAGAATTTATAATCAACTCCTTGTTCTTGAAAATTATCTTTACCACCCAAGAGCAATTGTTGGTTGGTTGATACTTTATGACTGCTACATCTTTCAAGTAATATGCTTGTAACCATCTAATCCATAAAATGTCTTTCTTGGTCCACACGTTCCATAATAATTTTCTAAAGTAGCTTTGTTCCATTCAACTAAGGAAATAATATTTTTCCCTCAGACAGAAATTGGATCACAAATGTGATCGCACGATATTGGAGCTTTACGGCTAGCAGCATCCTTTCCAGTCCATGCAAATCTTCTACAAAGCCCCTCCACATGAGTAATCACCATTTTGGGGTTGGGGAAAATCTGCAGCCAGTAATTTAAGATTGAAAACAACACGCTTTTAACCAGTTGTATTCTTCATGCATAAGATAACAATCGTGTACTCCAGTGTTTTAAGCGTTGAACCATCTTATCTATCAGCGGTTGGAAATTATTAATGGACAACTTCTTGCTATTCAAAGTACACCTAGATATTTGAAGGGCATCAAACCTGATTAATCCATGTATCCTGCTGCAATAATCTTCTGGTATATTTCTCTAGCCCTCCGAAATATATTTTGCTTTTGGGATACCATTTCTCTTTTATTTAGGAATGATATACGAGTAATATATATTCCATTGAGAAATTCATAAAAAGATAGGACGACGCTCTCAGTTGAGGTGGATCTAAAAATTTAATTTTTCTGGAAAAAAAAATGAGACGTGATGGATCCGAAGACATTGGATATTAAAAGGGGATAATTGGTGGAAAGTCAAACACTGGCGAAGGGCAAGCTACATAGCGAAGGCTTAACTCGCCTAATACAAGCTAAATACTTGAGATGAACAAGCTATATAGTGTCGCTGTGAGAATTGGATACCAAGCTATTGATTAACTTAAATCGCAAATCATTATTCACCACCTGTCTTTAATTTGTCCAAGGGAAGGGTAAAAGATCGAAATAACCCAAAAGTATGCAATGTAATGCAAAACTAGAGAATCTAAGGTTTGGGGGTTGGTTATACCTAGGAAAGGTGTTAGCATCCTAAGCATTTGTAGTACTCTACAGGAACCTCTTGTTTTATTATGTTATTGTTGTTTGCTAAAGGTGAACCTATGGGTTTATTTCTAAGTATCCTGACGGGAACGGAATCAGAGCATTCGTAGTTCCCCTAAAGGGATTAAGGAACTCTTGACTGTGACCAAGGTTTCAGGAGGGAAGTTTGTTGATTGATTATAGGAGAAGATACATGTCGTCATCTTAGGGAGAAAACTCGACTTAAACCACCACAAGTAGGTGGAAGATGGTATTTGCTTTGCATTGGGAGAAGAGCTCCAACTCAAATTTAGAATCGACGAGTATGCAACATACCTCCCTCAAGTGGAAAAGAAATCAACATCTTTCTTAATTATGTCATGGGGTAGGAGATTATATCTCGACTAAGAATGATTAGTGTCTAATTCTGTTTTTTTTAGTTTGAAAAGACAAAGTGGAAATGTGGCTTGATATGTGTGAAGTTTTTTTTTAGTTTTTGAAAAAGGTTACAAATAATTAACGTATTTTTGGATTTTTATTTATGAATTGTGAACCCTAATTTTCCTAATAGTCCATAATTTGTCCTAATATGGTCTTAACCTGAAATATCAATTATTTATTTGATTTTTTTTATATTTTTATAATATGAAAAAAACAGCCATAATAAAAAAGTCAGGCAAATAAAATAAATAAACTCAAAGACGCATATAATAGTTCAAGGTGTGTAGGAAGAAAGAATTAATGGGCTTCATTTCATCAACTATTAATAATTATCTTAACCAAAATAATAATAATAATAATAATAATAATAATAATAGTAATAATAATAATAATAATAATAATAATAATAATAATAATAAATAATAATAATAAAGTAATAAATGGAAGGAGATAAAACAAAATGCATGGACTAGGAAAGACATATGTAGAAATGTAAGAGTGTACAAGTTTTTCCATTTTTCTCACAAATGAAACTCACATGAGGCCACATCAATTTCTCTAAATTAATTTAATAATAATAATAATAATAATAATAATAATAATAATAATAATAATAATAACTGGTATAATAATAAGTGGCAAGCATTATTGATTCTTTCAAAATTAAAGTAAAAAAAAATTACTTTTTAGAACATATAAATACAAGAGCACTTGTTGCCTTCACACTCAGTTCTTCTCCCTCTCTCAATTCTCAAATCAACAAAATAACACTTCACAAACTGCATCATCATTTTTTTCACATAAATCCAACATCAGGAATAACATAAATTATTACAACAACTAATCATAAAAAACAAGAAAAGTTAAGAACATTTACCAATTGGAGAGTCACGACAGATCTTGCGGATGAGGGTGTCGACTTCAGATGCGGCGGTTGTCGAAAACGGTTTGTGCGCGTCGGGAATATCGAAGTCCAACTTCTTAGTGTTAGTCTTTTTCCTTATTATTCTGTTTTTTCTATCTCTTGTATGTGTGTGCATTTCTGAGGTTTTTTCCTGCTTTTTTCTTGTTGTTTTTTTCTCTTCTTTTTTTGTTGTTGTGTTTGCTTATTTTTTTTAATGCATATATATAGGACTAGAAAATAGACAAGAATGATAATAACAATTAACACAATATTTTTTTTTATTTTTTATGATAAGACAAGAATTAAAAGAATTAAAAATCATGTTTTTCTGTTTTTTAAGATAAGACAAGAATAAAAAGAAATTAAAAATCTTGTTTTTATGTTTTTTATTATAAGACAAGAATAAAAAGAATTAAAAATTATGTTTTTGTGTTTTTTATTATATGGCAAGAATAAAAAGAACTAAAAATTATGTTTTTGTGTTTTTTATAATAAGACAAGAATAAAAAGAATTAAAGATCATATTTTTGTGTTTTTTATAAAAAAGAAAATATTAATAAACAAAATTAAAAATAAAATTAATTAATAAAAATAACAATTTAAATTAAAAATCTAAATAAATTAAATGATTATTTAACTAAAAATAAATAAAATGATTAAAAAACAAAATAAAAAGTCAGGCAGAAAAGTGTTTGAAAATATAAAATGAATACACCAAAATAATCAGCGCGAAATAAACATATTGGAAAAATACAACGTTTGATCAGATTTTGAAATAAATTTAGACCGGTTTGTCTGTAAATCCAACAAATTTATTCTGACTGACATTTCGGACACTATGCAAGTGCATGATATGCTATGCAAATGATGCAAAACATAATCTTAGGGCCAAAAATTAGGGTATGACACATAACAAAGTAATAACTCGGCTAGTACAAGTCAAATACACCCGCCCAAATTTGGTGACAGGACGCCCTATTGAGCTCGGACCGCTCTAGGTAACCTCACTTATCCAATAAGTGTGGGTGATGACATGGATGTATAGTGACTAACTGATGATAGTCAATCAAAGGAAGAAATTGTTCCATTAATAATTCTTGAAAGAATAAGTCTTCCATTAACCATTTCTTAAGTAGTGGCGTTAGGGCAAAATCGCTCCACGTACTCTGCAACTTTCCACCTAAAAAAAACACGCGCACATACATAAAGAGCTTTTCACCACTCTATGTGAGCAAGCCCTACGTGATGTCCAAATACCCTAAACACATAAAACAACCCTACAAACACAAGGTTGTCTCATTATGCTTAATAAGGTGAAGAGCTTATGTCTCCCAATGTATAAAATTTCTCTAAGATCTTATTTTATAGTGTTAGATAAGGTGACACTCTTTTCTCTACATGAGAGGGGTTTTTAACGAGAAGCCCTTCCTTCTTTATTATTTATTGTCATGATTTGGATATACTGAATATGTTGGACCTTAATGGAAGAATCTTTGTCGCTAAAGAGGCAATTGAAGATACTAGACCTTCATTGAAGAATCCTTATTGTCTAAGAGGAAATTGAATATGTTGGATCTTCATTGAAGGATCGTTGTCTCCTAAGAGGAAATTGAATATGCTAGACCTTTATTGATGGATCCTTATCGCGCAAGACACAATTGAATATGTTGGACCTTCATTGAATGATGTTTATCGTCCTAGAGGCGATTGAATACGATGAACCTTCATCGAAGGATTCTTATCGCCCTATAGACAATTGAACATGTTGTACCTTCATTGAAGGATCCTTTCTACCCACGAGGCAATTTAATATGTTTGATCTTCCTTGAAGGATCCTTACTACCTAAGAGGCTCCCATTGAGGAGCCTTAATAAAGAGAATCACATTCAGTACTTGAGGAATTCACCTCAAGTAATAAATTTGTACGGTCAAGGCAATATAAAATTTAAAAATTAATGCACAAACTACAACAAACCCAAGTAATCCATAATTAATTGTCATAAGTCTGAATGTTTTAAAACCTCGAAGAGATTGCCAACAATTTTTCCAGGGTAGCAACATAGAGGTAAAATGAACCCACCTCTAGAATTCCTTGAGGAACTTGCTCACTAAAATATCTTTTAAATAACCTGTCCCAAGCTTCACTTGAGGGACTCGCCCCGAACTT
>CAWUDS030007173.1:7500-25564 GCA_963859935.3 Lathyrus sativus
TTCAAGAAAAGATTTAGATCCATGCAATAATGGAAAATAATGAGATAGAAGATGAAAGAAATCAGTTGTAAGTGTTTAAGAAAGACTCCAAACTATTTTGAAAATGAGAAGAAAAAAAAGTGGTTTGTGAAATTTTAAATCATCAATGGAAGTGTATGTTTTGTAATATTGTGAAAGGTTTGATAGAGGAAAATGATTTATAAGTGTTGGAGATGAATCACAAAAATGGGGAAAAATCATGTTTGAGTCGACTTCAAGAAAAAAAAGAAAAATGTGATTAATGCTTTCCTTTAATTGCTTATGCTCCCCCTGAAACATTTCATGATACACAACAAAATAAAACACATCTAAACTCACATTACAACTTCTCCTCTTTAAGACAAGATCAAAACAGAGATATATGTTAATGAGTCTAAATGCAAACAAAACCAGCAACATGAACGAAATTTCAGAGAAAAAAATGACCTAAACATAGCTAAGAAAAACATACAACACCAAAGATCGATTAAAAGATACAAAGATAGACATGATAAATGCAATGAATAAGAAATTAGACATGCAATTACATGAGAAACACAATTACATGATCAAAACTTCTATGAATGGAAGATTAAATAATGCATGAACAAACACAATAATGCTCAAGTGCACATAACTAACAACACACGTTTAAAAAGACATTAAATGCAATAGAAAAATCATACAACAATTTATGAATGAATGAATGAATAAAATAAGGAATGTAAGAAGTAAGCAAATGAACATATATGAACAAAATACAAATAATGATATAAAAGAAATATGTGAGTTTAAGAAACATACCAATATATGGCTCTTTTAGTTTAAAAACATAGTTTGGATGTTCATGATCCTCAAAATCAGGAAGTTGAGAGACGTAGACTTCTTTATTTATATAGGCTTTAAGAAAAACCTATTTAACATCCATTTGATACAATTTAAAATCCAGGCAGCAAGTGAAAGTTAAAAGGAGTCTAATATCTTTAAGACGAGTTATATGATTATAAGTCTCATCATAGTTTATTCCTTCAAGTTGACTATACTCTTTTGCCACTATCCTAGCTGTATTTCTAGTAATTATTCCATTCTCATCTAGTTTGTTCCTAAACACACATCTAGTGCCAATGAATGTTTTATCGGATAGACACGAAACAAGGTCTCAAATGTCATTATATTTAAATTGAATGAGTTCTTCTTACATAACAAGTAACCATCCCTCGTTAACTAAGGCATCAGATATTGTCTTAGGTTCAATCTGAGATATGAAAGCAAAATACATACAAAAATTAGTAACCTATAATCTCGTATTTCTCGATGTCGCATAAAACTTGATCCAACATATAATCTTTTGCAAATATCCAATCTTGAGGCATCTGAGGTGAAGTCTCTTATTTACCTTCCTCTTGTTTACTTTCCTTTTTGTCTTTACTAATGTCCTCTTCTGTTATTTTAAGAGCATGATCCTTTTTGGGAATGTTGTCATCGATCAAGTTTTCTGTTATCACACCTAAAACATCAGAACAAATACCTTTCCCTGTTGTTTGGGTTAAGGATTCATCAAAAGCAACATGAACATATTTTTCAACACAAGAAATTATATGATTTTAAACACTATATGCTTTACTAGAATATGATTACCCAAGAAATATTCCTTCATTATACTTAGCATAAAATTTACCAAGATTGTCCTTTCTATTAATTAAAATAAAGCATTTGCAATTGAAAATGTGAAAATAGGAAATTTTAGGTTTTTTTACTTTTAGTAACTCATAAGGTGTCTTCTTTATGATTGGTCGAATGATCACCCTATTTAAGACACGACATGTGGTATTAATCGAATCCTCCCAAAAGTACTTAGGCAAACTCATTTCACTCATCATTGTCTGAGCTAAGTTTTTTAAAACTAAATTTATGTTTTAGAAAAATTAGCTCAGACAATGAGAAGTTATGAATAATTATGTTTTCGTTACAAAATTTTTCAAATTGATGGTTTATAAACTCACTACCATGATCACTGCGGAGTGTGTCGATTTTCAAATTAAAAATATTTGGGACACTCTTAGAAAATTTAACAAAAGCCTAAGAGTTTTCTTCCTTATGGGTTAAGAATAACGTCTAAGTGAATCTATGATAGTCATCTATAATTACAAACTAGTAATAGTTACCACCTAAACTTCTAGTCCCCGAAGGGTCAAATAAGTCTAGATGGACAAGCTTGAGAAGTTTTGAAGTTGAAACAATCTTTTTCAATTTAAAAGACACTTTCGTTTGTTTTTCCATTTGGCAAGCATCACAAAGTTTATCTTTTAAAAACATTATTTTAGGTAAACCAACTACTAGATCCATAGATGTTATCTTATTCATTAATTCAAAGTGTATGTGTCATAAACATATATGCAATAACCAAGAACCTTCATTCTTAGTTACTAACATTTAGTACCATATATTGTCACATAATCCAAGTCAATACAATTGATATTATCAACCCTAGAACCCTTAAACAATAAACTTTTACTTTTCTTATGTTCAATTGGGTAACTTAAGGTATCGAAAACAATAGAATATCCCTTGTTATATAATTGAATAACGCTAAGTAAATTGTATTTAACCCATTTGACTAATAAAACACCTTTAATGGTTATTGTCGAGGGTTTTTTCTAAAAAATAATCCATCTTTCAATTGAAGATAAATAAATAACTTGTGCTTATTGTCCTTTATGAATTTCATTTTCAAGTTTTAAAATTGGACTAGTAATGCAATCTACCTTTACTCTATTTTCAACTAAAGTATCAGAATTACTAAAACGTCCATCTATGAGAGATGCATGCTCTTCCTTCAAGGAATCTAAAGCTCTATTGAGATAGTTAATCTCATTTTCAATTTTTGAATCAAGTTTTCTTTTGAGAGAAATTTTCTTTATAGCATCCAGAGCATATGCATGCATTTAACTAAAAGCTTTCGAAAATGTTTATAAGATGGTTTAACTTCAAGATCAAAAGTATATACCTTAGAGTCTTCACTTTTCTAGTGTGTCATCAAGCATACGTTAGCACATTCATCATCATAACTTGAATCAAAAGATGAATAAGAGATTTCATATTCTTCTTCCTAAGCGATATAGGCTCTAAGACCTTTAGCATGTTTTTCCTTCGTCTTGTAGAATTCCTTATCCTTTTTCTTATGATGTTTTTTTAGAATCGTACACGTGGCTCTATATGACCCAATTTTCTACATTTAAAGCATGTGACATCTTCTTCTTTTCTCTTATGTTCCTTCTTGTGCGGATGTCACTTTTTGAAGTTAATCATATTTTTATCAGAATGCTTGAGCTTATGCTTCCTCATATATTGATTGTACACTTGATGAATAACCTCGTCTCTTCTTCTTTAGAAGAGTCTTCGTCATAATTGTCACCTTCGTTCTTATAGTTATTTTTCCTTGATGACGAAGCTTTTAAGGATAGATCCCGCTTCTCTTCTTTTACCTTTTCTTTCTTCTTCGATTTTACTTTGCTTTCAGTGCGCCATTTCAGTTCTTTCTCATGTTGGGTAAGCTTTCCAAACAGTTATGTGATATCCAAATAACTAAGATCATTTGACTCTTTTATGGTCGTTACCTTTGGTTGACATTCCTCGTACATAGATCTCAAAATTTTGTTAGCACAATCTTTGTTAGAAAAAGCCTTTCCCAAATTGTCTAGCTTGTTGATTAAATGGAGAAAACAAGTCTTCATGGATTTTAGAGATTCTCTAGGTTCCATATAGAAAATTTCATACTCCTCTGCCAAGATATTGATTTTAGAATCTTTAATGTCTTCAGTTCCTTTGTAAAGGACTTGAATAGCATTCCTCCTAGTTTGTAAGTTCTTATGGTGTGAGATAGAGTAATTAATATTATTGCTTAATGCATATATAAGTATATTCCTCACCTTCAAATCATATGAATACTTTTTGGTTTCATCATCAATATAACCTTTTGAGAGTTTAACAGCTTATCGACTTCACTTTTAGGGATAAAAGGCTCATCTGTAACTGCTACTCGTAGATTCTTGTCAACTGAAACTAAGTGAACATATATGTTCTCCTTCTAATATGCACAATTTTTGCCTTTAAAAATTGATTCTCTATTATACGCTCCCTTTGGATCATCATTGTAACACCCTAAACACCAAATATGATTTATAAAGACATTACGAAAAATATGAAGATAAAACAAGGGTGTCACATTGACAAAACATTCAACTTTCATTCCTAAGGTGGAATTTTAATTCAAAAACATAGAATAAGTAATTATTTCAAACAAATTAAAGGACATAGAAAAAGTATTCCCATCTCAATGTTACAATATCATAGCAAAATCAGAATGAATACTAAAAAGATGAAAAAAAAGTACGACGAACATAATGCAAAAATAAATTGCTGAAGAGGCCAACTATGTCATCCTCCGTAAAACAACAGCTATCACTCTTCAATATGACCCTGAGAATTATCTGCATAAAAGTACAAAGGTAGAAACATAGATATAAGAAAGGGGTGAGAATACATTCCATAAATCAAATGGTGTATAAAAAACAAAGATAGTACATAACAAGTATACTCAGTTAAAAGAGATGTACAATATTCAATTTCATTATGCAATGCTTATTTCCTTTATCCGCATGCATGTGGTACTCATCTTAACACTGGACTGAAGTCATGAACACTAGACTGAAGTCCTAAACACTGGACCAAAGTCTTGGGTATCACAGTTATTTTATTGAGTGATCCTTCACACTGGACCGAAGTCCTAAACAATAGACCGAAGTCCTAGGCTAATATCTGATATACATGATGCATGATCAGACTAATGCAAAAAATATCCATCCGAACCTCCTACTAATTATCAACACTTTCGGTTAAGACAAACACTAGTCCTTTCAAATTTAAAACATATCATACACTAGTTCTTTGAACCAAAACAAAACGCACATCAATCATATAGGACTAAACATTGAACTGCCTTGAACCTAAAACCATCAACTTTCAACACGCTCTAACCACAAGGCAACTATCAATTAGATCAAAAGTAATAAATCATAATCATTTTCTTAATAAATAATCATTTAACAGAATGAATTAAGTCGAAGAATGGAAGCCTCTACAAAAAATTGGTCAAAACATCACAATCGGTCAACAATAGGGCTGACGGTCCGACAGTCACGATCGTGATAGTTGTTGCCTCTGAGAAAAGCTTACTTGTCATCACTGACGGACATCCAGAGATTGGCATCTATCATAACGCACTAATGTTCTGCCCGTCAGGCTCGCTGACACACATTATCAAGCGATGACTCATCATCTTCTATAGTGCGATGACAGGTGGACTGTAACCTATGGTGACTGTCGCAACTGCGAAAAACCACCAACGGAAAAACAGAAGAGTCGCCACTTTCGTTATTTATCCCAAAGAGAGGGAAAGGAAATTATCGCAAAAACCTAAAGAAAAAGGGAAAGACAAGGTCATCACAACCATGTCTGGATTTGGGAGTCGGTTACGCAAGGGGAAGGTATTAACACTCCTCACGTCCGTCGTACTCGACGGGATCCACGCATTGTTGTCTATCTAAAAATGGTGTGTTGAAACTATCTAGCTAAAGGCTTAGGGACAAAACAAAAATAAAAGAGAAATGACTCGGCAGAGCATCGCTGCTCTGTGCCTACGTACTCCCTCGTGCAATGGGAAAGTCAGAGTCAACGTAGTTCGGCTAACTACGGCTAAAGAAGGGGGAAGGTTGCTCGCCGAGAAATCGCGTCTCGTGCCTACGTACTTTTGTGTGGTACGAAAGATCAGAGCAAACATAGTTCGGGCTAAAAAGGACCACAGGTTGGTTCAAAAGTTTTTTAGTCCCGAGTAGGGTTAACAAATAGTTCTAGCAGTTGGTGTATGCAGCTCGACCATTGGAGACTTAGGCGTTACCGTTTGCGGTAGAACTAAGAGTTAACGACTGTCTTTTTATGAAAAGATTTTCCTTGATTAAGAACCTCAAAGGGTTAAAAAGGTTTGAATTGTTTTTGTGTTTTTTAGAGAAGAAGTGTTTTGAATTTGATTTGCAACTCATGTAGCACTAGAGACTATGACCTAAGAGCGAATGCATCGTATATCACCCAAAGGGTGTACACTAAAAACTCTAGGTCCTTGAGAGGAGGCCCCTCAATTACCATTTCTCAAGTAGCTTAAGGCTCGTAGTGTGCTACACTTGTCATTCTTTATTGAGTGTTTTATGAATGTTTGAAGATGAGAAGAGGAGAAAGAACACTAATGGGAGACTAGTCAATCCTAAAAGTTATCATGCAAAGTGGACTTAGAGTTGGGATTCAAAAGGGAACTACCTAATGTTATCATGCATGGTTAGGCAACTAATGTCTATCATAACCTCAAGAGGTTAGAGAACTTATGGGGAACATGGCAAAGAAAAGCAAAAGAAGAAGAAGAAGAAGAATGCATATGCAAATGAAAGGATGCACACATAGAATGATAGTGGGAGGAAAACAGTGTGGGGTAGTAGCCACCATAAACTCATCTCAAACAAGCATGCATATGGAAATTCAAGAAAATAAAAAAAGAAGAAGTTCACAAGAAGAAATTAAACAAACACAAGCAAACTACACAAAGATGCACCAAAAAGTGGGATGAAATGACCTAAGTCAAACAACATCAACCACATCAATAAAATCAAACCAAATGAAAGGTAAACAAACCTCAAAGCCAAGTGAGGATGGGAGACCAAATGAGGGCAGCAAGGACCCCATAATAGGTACTCAACCATAAGCATCACTTATCAAACACAAAGAAACACCAAAAGTGTCCTCAAGGATTCATCATTCTAGGTATGCTTCAAATACCTCTAAAGGAGGGACCAAGCCACCTTAAATGACACTCCAAGGTCATTGGACAGAAGGGAGATGAAGAGAAGAAAGCTCACAAGCAATATCAAAACAAAACAAGAAAAAATGCAAGCAAGAGCACAAAGGAAGCAAGCATGCACCACTTAGGAGTTCAAGTTGAAAGCACAAGAAGAAAGGCATCAATCAACAAGCTATGCACATAATTTTGACCTAAAAATGAACATACAGTAAGCTCAGCATGTCTAAAATGTGAAACAAGAAGAGTTGAGAGCTTATTGGATCCACAAAGGTCATTTCCAATCCAAACTAGGTCAAGCACTTGTGTGAGCTGTCCTATGAGATGACCTAACTTGCAAGTCACTTCAAAAATAGGAAAAGCGCTAAAAAAAATCAAATAAAATACACAAAGAAGGTAAACAAGTTGGCAACCAGAGGCCAAGAAATCAAGACAAATATCCCCTCAAAGCACCATCAAAAGAAAGGATTCATTTAGATGTACCACTTTGAAATGGGAGAAACAAAGGCAAAAAGAAAAGCCACAAAAGTCAACCCAAAAGTCAACAACCAGGGGCAAAATGGTCCTCTAAAATTGATCAACTCAACATTGAGATGAGGATCAATTTTCAATCATTGGATCAAAAAGGAATGAGAGAAATAAATGCAAAAGCAAACCATCTCACAATTCAATTCAATTAAAAACAACTCCAATATTTAATTCATTTTTTAATTGAAAATAAAACTGAAAAATAAAATAAAAATGTCCAAAAAATATTAGATATCTCAATGTATAGAAAAAATATTATTGGTGAATTTTTAAAGTATTGGAGCTATTTTAATTAATTAAAATTGTAAACAGAAAATAAAATAAAAACAAAAGAAAATAAAGAGAAAATAAGAAAATAAGCGTAGGAAATAGCAATAGAAACAAGTTCAGAAATAGGACTGGGCCCAACAAGGGGTGTGAACAGCATATATGCACAAGGCCCAACAGACAATCCAACAAACAAAACAAAAATCTGGCAATTGCACGTGATGAGTCAAACAAGGTGTACCATGGGGACTCAATCATATCCGTCTGATCAAAACGTAAGCCATCAAGTGGTTGCAAACACGCCAACGAATAAATGAAAATTCAAAAGAGATCATGTGGATTCAGTCAACTAAAGACCAGCGTAGGTCTTAATCATAACCATTGGAATCAAAAGTATTTAGATCATGCGAACCACAACACACCACGACATCATCATCTTCCTCCAGAAACCCTAAAACACAACCAGCTGGCCGGAGACACTATTCATTATCTTCTCCGGCCAAGCTCCACCGTGAACAGAACCAACAACAACACGTTCCATCAAAACTCAACCAAATTGCATGAATTTTATACCAAAATTCATCTAGAGATCAAGAGGATCTCAAATCCACCACCCAAATTCACAAATCATGTGTAATAAACCCAACCCGAAGCCAACAAGATTATGCATCAAAATCCAAAGTTCATCAAAACAACTCCAATTTGGTTTAAAACTCATCTAGAAGTCACGTAGGTTATAGATCAAGCATCAAACAAGCAAGAACACACATAAACAAGCCAAAACAGATCCAAACATTTTTGAGCATCATCCAACAATTATAACCAATGTCAGTTCGTTTTACATATTAATGATCTGCATTGTTTCTACATCTCAAATATGCAAAAATGGCAGTGAATTGATGCTTATCAAGAGTGCAAAGTTGATTTTCAATTACCTAGTGGAGAACTTCCACTAAGCCTTCAAATGGAGCTTAAGCTTGAAGAAAAATATCCAGAATCGTTCAATGATCTCCAATAGAGCTTTTGCAATTCACAATTTCACTTGAAATGACCTCAATCTCCAAATTCGAAATTTGAATTTTCAACACTTTTTCAAAACTAAACTTGATCAATCTGGCTCCAATTTCCACTTCTGATGAATTGTGAATGTTCAAAACCTTATATGCAATGGATCTTGACAAGAATTGAGCCCAAACTCAACCTCTAATAGCCCAATGGAAAATCCTAGGAATTGATTTTTGAACTCTTTCATGTACACGAAAATTGCATCAAAATGGCTCCAAAATTGTTGGAAATACTTGCTGGGAATGTATGGGATATGAATGGCTAGGATTGGAGCCTTGTTTAATCTCAATGGTTGAGATTTGTTATGTAACTTCATAATGAAGAAATCTTAAAAATGGCTCACTTAAACACCTCAAATCCAAATTGTAAAATTGCCAATGTGTTCAAAATATTGTTTGCACTAAAAAAATGCACTTATTTGCACCAAAATGATCAAAAATGAAATAATTCCAATTTTGCCCTTTTAATCCTTCTTCCATGAAAATTCACATATCCAATCTTCATTCTAAGCATAACCCATGACTTCTCAATGCTTGACTAAGCAAATAACACCATTTGGAACAAGTTTGATGTTGGAAAGATCTTCATTTGAAGTGTGCAAGTTGGTGAAATGGACCTATAATTTTATGACCTATAATCTCACTTTCCTAAAATACCCCTAACTTGTAAACCTCATAACTTGAGTTCTACAAATAAGATGAAAGACTTATAGTACATTTTTGAAATCTAAGACCAAGGTCTACAACTTTCATGTTGGCCAAAAGTTGAGGAGAAACATCCTTCTAGGTCAAAAATGGCTTGGAAGTTGGTTGACTTTTGTTGACCAAAATCACATCCCTCTGATGACCTGTAACTTGTCTGGAGCATAACTTGAGTTCTATAAATCAGATGAACGACTTCTAGTACTCAAAACAAATCTAAGAACATGCCCTATAAGTTCCATGTTGGTCAAAAGTTGAGATAAAACTTGTATCTTGAGATAGGTGGTCTTGAAGTCAAGCACTAAATAGGGGATTTTACCCTGAGAACCCTAATTTAGTAACTTCTCACACTCTTGATTCTTGATGAATTAAACTTGAAATGATATCTCATGTATCTTAACACAACATCCCATGACCATAGATACTTTGAATTGAGTTTTAATCTCCTTCAATTGCACAGTTGACTGAGGATTAGCCAGATGAAAACCCTAGATGCATCAACTTCAACTGTAACCTTTCACACTTAGCACAAATACTTGGATGAGCTCCACAATGACCCTCAAGGCACTCAATGAGCTCTCTCAACACTTCATATCCATAACCATGAATTCACAACCCTCTGATGATCTTGAACTGGCCTCCAAGTTAGGAGCTGACCCACATACACCCATCCTTTCTTTCATAAGACCATTGTCCACTTCCTGATGACTTGATTACCATCCAAACTTGAGTAACACCCCTTGCTTAGGCTCAACCTTCTGAGTGGACTCCTTTTGATGTGCACAAGCTCTTGATCCCCTGTTCAATGCAACATGCTATGCAATGCAAATGCTAGAAAGAAATGAAATGAAACATAAACCAAGTTAAGAAAAGGTTGGGCAAATTTTGGGGTGCAACAGTGACACCCGTCATCACTGCAGAAACACGTGTCTCTGAGTTGTCTCCATTAGAATAGATCCAAACCTCAAATTTTCTAATTTTATGTCTGATAAAAATCCAGAACTCGATAAACTCGAATATACAACAGATATCCAAGATATACAACATCAATTATTCATACATAATCGAATATTCAATTCATCACATAACATATGAATATCAACAATCAAATTTTTAGCATAAATTTACACAAATTTCACGTCAATAATAACAAAATCAACATCAATAATACACAATCAGAATCTACAAATAACATAATCATATAGTATTTGCACAAACCTCACATAATTCAACAATAGCATCATAAAAGAGAATAGGGGTTAAGGGAAAATACATTATCCGTAAGATTAACAACCATAATGAAATAATCTTCCCCTTACCTCGATTAAGTTGAAACTCTTGAGCTTTTTGGTGATAGAAGTTATATACCTTGGAATCTATCTTCTAGGTTTTCCTCAACTTTTCTCCTTTTTCTCTACTGACACATTCTCTAAACTTCTCTTATCCTTATATACAAATATAAGATTTATTTTTATTTTATTTATTTATTCTTACTAATTTCCTTTATTTTATTAAATCTCATTATTTAACCCATAATTTCTAAATAATCATATCTATTCCTATTCTCTATTATTATTATTGTTATTATTATTATTATTATTATTATTATTATTATTATTATTATTATTAATAAAATTCTTATTTTATTTTATCAAGATTCTTCTTTCTAGATCTTGACTTGTACACGACTTTACAAACTGAACTCTATGTGAAATATTTACTCGAATTCGCTTTTAGAATCTTCCATCCCCAACAACATGCTTCTAAGTCTTTGTTTGCAGCAATTTCCACATGATTCTACCAGTATCTTAAGTGTTGGTCTGTCTAAAGATTGAAAGGAATCCTACACTATTTGTAGGCTTCCACACAGCACTACCAAGGTCAACCTAGAGAGGAGAACCCTTCTTTTTCACTAGAATTGTCAGAACCAGTCACAACACCACACACTCTTACAAACCTCTGAAATCTTAAACAAATCTTCAAAGAAACATTAAATCTAAAACAAAAATCCTCAATCAATCATAAATCTTTCATGATAAGATTCAGATCTAAGAAATAATGGAAAAATAATAAGATATAAGATGAAAGAAATTGTTTGCAAGTGTTCAAGAAAGATTCATAACTATTTTGAAAATAGAGAACAAATAGTTTGTGAGTTTTCAAATCATCGATCAAAGTGTATGTTTTCTAATATTATGAAAGGTTTGAGAGTGAAAAATGGTTTATAGGTGCTGGAGATAAAGCACAAAAATGGTGAAAAACTCATTTTTTATTCGAGTCAAGAATAGTTGGTGATTTGAGTCAAGTGGAAAAGTAAGGTGGTATAAAATATGCATTTAAAGAGAAACCTATTTTATTGTGATTCAACTCAAGCATATAGCATGGTTCGACTCAAGCAAGTTGTGATTTGAGTCATGTTCTAGTCATGATTCGACTCAAACTTGGCAGAGGCTGGAGGAAACTTCATGATTCTACTAATGTTAAAGTTGTTGTACGAACACAATTTGGTTATGCATCTGGCCTTTAGTTTTATGATAACAATGCTTTGTTTCTTAGAGAACAATTTTGTATCCTAATGGTTTTTTCTAGTGTGTAGCTTTTGCTAACAGGTTCTGACTCTGATGAATTGGTGTGTAACATCATCAGATTCTGGACTCAACACACTTTAACTCTCAAGAGATATAAATGTACGCTTCAAGACTACATCAAGTTTTGATAAGCACTTAGACAACAGTTCTAATGAATGTTCGATCTAAAGCTTCTGACTATGACTCTGATAGAAGAGCCTCTGAAGATTTATTAAGCTCTCAAGATTCTAAAGAACAAGCTCTGAAGACTCTGAAAACCATGTTCTGAGGAACAATGTCAAGCCTCTTAAAACTTATGTTCTGAAGCTTCTCTCTCCTAGTCTCTTGATCTTTCTACAGATGCTTCAATAACACATACTCAGAAGCCTGTGAAGATTAAAAGATAAGATCAAAAGGTTTTAAGTGAGAAAAATAGTACACAGTACAAGATCATATATTCCTTTCACTATGCTCATTTTGTGGAGAAGGACTGTACTATTTGTACCATTTTGTCTCCTACCTTAGCAAACCGTTATGCAAGGCGATAGCTCATTTATGAAGATATCTATTCTACCCTCCAATGTATTTTTTCATGCTTATATAAATAAGACTTGGAAGAATGAATGAAGCTGCTATGTTTTGCTAATTTCATTACTCCATTCACACTACAACGCTTTTGCTAAACATAATATTTTTTGTGAATATAGATAGAAAACACACATAAAGCTTTTCTTCGTTATTGTGAGCATATTTGTTTGTACGTAAACTTTGTGTAATATGCTTTTTGAAGCAACCTTATAAGCACAACTTTTATATCCCTTTGTTTGAGATTGTTTCCTTGAGTAACTAGAGTTTAGTTAAGATACTCGAGAAGACAAAGATGGTTAGTCTTTATGTGTCTGTAATCTGGTGATTATAGTGGATTAAGTCCTTTTTTAGAAGGCAAAATTACCTTGGCGAGTGGACTGGATTAGCTTCGTTAATAGTGAACTAGTATAAAAATAATTATGTTCATTTATTTTTACTCTTGGTTCTTTTTTTGGGTGGTGAAGCACTAAAAATTTTAAATCTTGGAAACCTAATTTAAAACCTCCCTTTCTTGTGTTTATTTCCACCTTTTTTATTGGCATCAGAGTTCCGATTCTAGTATTGATTGCTTATCAAATACTTAACCGTGCCAAATAAAGATCTAGTGTGAAACACAATGGCAAATGTTCCACCACCTCCTCCTATTGTTAATGATAGAGATCATTATAGTGTTAAACCTCCTGTCTTTGATGGAGAAAGATTTGATTATTGAAAAGATAGGATAACGAGCTTCTTTCTTGGTCATGACGTAGATCTATGGGATATGGTAGTAGATGGCTACATACACCCATTAGATGCTAGCGGTAACAAATTAGAAAGAAGATTGATGAAGGACCAACAAAAGAAATATTATAAAAATCATCACAAGGCTAAAACCATCTTGCTGAATGCTATCTTTTATGCCGAGTATGATAAGATAGCAAATAAAGACTCTGGCAAGTCGATATTTGATTCTTTGAGGATGACTCACAAAGGGATGCACAAGTCAAAGAAACCAAAGCACTTGTTTTGATTCAGAAATATGAAGCGTTCAAGATGGAAGAGAATGAAATAGTTGAGAATATGTTCTCAAGGTTTCTAACTCTTATTGTAGGACTGAAAGTCTTGGACAAAGGGTATTATATTATTGATCATGTGAAAAAGATCATCAAAAGTCTACCTAAAAGATGGATACCTATGATAATTGCTTTGAAGTTATCAAAGGATCTGAACAACACCTATCTTAAAGAACTTGTTAGTTCTTTAAAAAGCCATGAGATCAAGCTAGAAGAAGATGTACCCTAGAGGAAGAGCAAGTCAGTCGCTCTACAGTCTTTGGGAAAATCTGAAAAAACTAGAGCTCTTCAAGCAGAAGAAGAAGAAGAAGAAGAAGAATCTTCAAAAGAGTCTAAAGAAAAAGATGAGTTGTCTCTTCTATCTAGACGAGTGAATGAGCTTAAGAAGAAAAGACATAACATATTTAAAATAAAAAGAAGGAAAAGTGGTCGTTTTGAGTCAATTTCTAGATCCAAGAAAGTTGGAGCCAGCAAAGAAGTGATCTGCTTTGAATGCAAAGATCCGGGTCATTACAAGAATGATTTCCCCAAGCTAAAGAAGGATAGTGTTGCACCCCAAAATTTGACCAACCTTTTCTTTACTTGGTTTATGTTTCATTTCATTGTTCTAGCATATTGCATTACATAACATTCTGCATTTACAGGGGATCAAGTGTTTGTCTGTGCACCACTCAAGAGGAAAATCTTTATTGGTTTCGAGCTCGAGCAAAGGCACTGGTATAAACCATCAGAAGACTGTCAAGGGGTCCATAGGGTTTTATCATTGGCGTGAGCATGAGGTAGAAGTTTGTTGAATACCTCAGAGGTCATGGAGGAGTGGAAATGGTCACTCGGTTCATCTAAACAATGCTTAGGCAAAAAAGGGTGGAATTAGGGTTTCAATTTTAATCAGGATAAAACTTGTTATCAGATTGGGAGTGTGAGGTGTGGTTTGGGCATTCAGTGGAAGTTTGATCTAATCTTGGTAAAACAAGTGTTTTGTTTCAGTATCATGTTGTCAGGTGGATAATCATCAGAACTCAGGGTTGGGTAAAGTGGCAGTGTAGTTATCAGCCTGGGCTAAACTTAAATGTTTCATGGTGGAGAATCATATGGAATCTATCCCCCTCCAGTTAAGATTTTGTGCAGCGCATTGTGATTCCTTAAGATCAAAACAGGTTCATTTGGTTCATAATGTTGTCCAAAAAGATTAAAAGTGAGGTTTGCGTTTTGTCACGATTCAAAAGGGGGCTATAAGTTCAAGATTCGTTTTAACTTTATTTTTTTGGTTTCATTGATTCAAGATTATAATCCATTCCATATTTAAGAATGACTCATTTTTTGGGTTAAATGTGGTTAACATAGAAACCAAATTTTAATTCATTCATCTCGAGTTGGATTTCAAATAAGATGGAAATGGTTTTAAGTGTACTCCATTTAAGTTGGTAAATCAAAACTAAGGCACAAATAGCACATTCAAAGTCCATTCCCAATTATGCAAGAATTTGTTTTACAACGGATGCCCATGGACCATGGTATGTTTATGATGATAAGTCAATTTTCAAAGGAAAAAATATGAGGTACAAATGACATTTGGAAGTACATTACAATTGCAATTTGTAACAAAAGATCATTACAACAAGTGCCAAGAAATAATAGTAAGAAAAGGCTCCAGGTGATGTTTCACGCTAACTTGCAGGCATGAACAAGAAAGAGACCTTCTACCAATGTGGCATGTGGTTCCCACCTTTCTTCAGCCAACAAAACCGTACCGTCAAGGAAACATACTTTGCTGCAACAAGACAAAAACTCCAAGCCTTGCTAATACTGCTGCAGTGCACAAACATGACCCCACACAAAATTGTTAAAAATCTAATTGACTTTCCATAAGCCAAAATGCAGCCACCAGAGGGACCCCCACTCCAGCCTTCGTACAAACCACACCTCCATGCCAGACAAGACGGTACCGCAACAATATGCCAGAGCCTGCAAATTCGTACCGCTGCTTTGCCCATTGCCATGCTCCTCACCCATAAACCTGCAACGCAGTACTACTCGTATGAGGTGATAACCTAAAACAAAGTTTCAGCAAACAAGTTGTTACCCACACAAACCAAGCAAGACGGTGTGAGTGAGAAAAGGCAGAAAGATGAATTGAAAAAAAGAAAAAAGCAGATGACAGGGTAAAAGGACAGCAGGCCAGACAAGATGCTGATAATGGTACAAGGCCAATATTACCTTCAAAACATCACGCAGAAGTAGCAGCAGCAGCACATGCTTTTGGTCTCCCACCCAAAACCAGCTTACACACATCAAACCGTACCAGCCTGCATAATCTGTACCAAGTGAGAACAAAAACATGTAAATACCAATACCACTCAAAACCAACAACTTTTAACCAAACCTGTTTCTACATAACGCACATAATTGCAAATATTTCAACCACAAATATCCATGAACCGAATTTTATCGCCCTAACCTTCAACAACCGCAAAGAGTGCAAAACCTCATATCTCCTTGCTCCAAACCGCTGCAAAACCGGTACAACAGCAACTTCATTCTCCTCTTCGAACTTCACATCAACCGTCATCATTTCATCTCACTCAAACCATCCAAAACCTTCAACTTAACTCCAGAAAAATCCAACTCCATGTCAAACCTCTTATCCTTCCAGTTTTCACAATAACCACTATACTTGCCATTTATCCACTGATCTATATGGTTCACATCCTGTTTACATGAATCTTAGAAATGAAAGTGGAAAACTTTATGCACATGGTGTCCAGTTGCTGAATAGAAATAATCCTCAGCTTTGGAGGTTACTGCTCGTTTTAAGAGACCATGTATTTTGTGCAGAAAATATAGAAGCATATTGGGGTTATTCAAGTATGTTGGATATCAGATATTGCTAAGTGTCGTTACTGTTGACAAAGATGATAACAGTTTCTTTTCTTCGGATGGAGCACCTCGCCTTGTTGCTGTCTCAGAACTCGTGTAACTAACGAGTAATGCCTCTGTATTGAATATTGAGGAACTGATGCGGGAATGGTTACGAACTTACCAGCGGAAATGGCATTGGAGCTGTTGTTTCTTGTGTTTCAGAGTTGAGGAAGCTTAGGTTCAGGGACGTGTTTTGGAACCGAAGCTACTCGGTTCGTCTTATGGTCGAAGGGTTGTATCTCGTTGCTGCAGGAATCCTCACGCGCCATGCTGCTTGATAGAATTTCTCCAACAAGTCCACACCACCAGTTTTGTTAGGTGTGGCTTCCATTGCTGCAGACTGGATTCTCTTGCTAGATTCATAATTTAATGTGTTTAGTTGTCATGGGATGATAATAACACAATAGAGCAACATTGGAACAATAGTGAGTAGAGGCAAGTTATCTCGACATCATCGACGGTTAGTTTGTTTCGACTTCGTCGATGATAAACCATCTGCAGCAGCAACCTTCAGTGTCGTATGTTCAAACAATAACGATAGCAGAATATTACCAAGCTCCAACAATGATTATGCAAAGAGAACTCAAAGAGAAAGCCATCGGGGAAAGCGAGCCAAAGCCATTGTAAAGGGACTGCTACTTCAAGATATTTCTCAGAATTACTTGAGGAATTTAAAAGCAAGGTCCAAATAATGAGAAGGTTGAAGCATCCTTATAACAACCTTGACGGCAGTGCTAACTCTGTTTTCTTCTGGTTATCCCAAAGGTTTCGCACTCAGTGCTGCCAAGGCTTTTGAATATCTGCATGAGAGTTTCCAGCCGCCTGTTACGCATCATAATTTGAGGTCTGCTAATGTTCTTTTGAGTGAAAAGTAGGACGTGTGTGTCTATGATTATGGATAGTTCGTTTTCTATTTCCTGGCGCTGTTGAACAATTATCTTGATGCCTCCTCACAGCTCACAGTTACAATGCTCCAGATTTTGAAAACCAAGTGTTGTGTTTAGTTCTAGAGTTGTGATGCTAGAACTCCTCATGGGGAGTAAATCGCATGACAGATCACGGCCTCGCGGAGAGAAGTTTTATGTTGGAACTCTCTGGCGTATTGTTGACAGGAATTCGTGTAACTAGCACAACGCAGAAGGGGATTCTTGGTGCTGATATTTTCCAAAGGAAGGGCTCTTTTCTACCCGGCTCAGAACATCATTACTCCACATCCAACAGCCCCTCAACAATACATCCTGCATTGTTTTCCTCAGCTCCTACATGGAGTTCTCTGGGTTGATCTCCATTGTCAGCTTACTTCAACCTTCCATAAACAACAGCTAAAACACCCTCTTTATCAACAAACTCACCAAATCCCAACCACCTACATCTTCTTCCTTCTTCATCCTCCATAAACATTCATCACATTAAAACATTCAAACCAACTTCAAGCACCAACTTCAGATTTCCAAT
>CAWUDS030007174.1:0-5000 GCA_963859935.3 Lathyrus sativus
AATATAATTCATGAAGGAAATAATAATATTTCTAGAATTCAATTCGATAGGAAACATAGAAATATACTTTTTGGGGGTTGTCGAAGATCCTTTTTGTTAGAATCCCTTCTTGAATTTCATTTTCCAGAATTCAATTCATTAGTCGTCCAGTAACACGTAACAATAATATCAATATCAGTAGACACATATCCAAGAATGACCTATTCATAAAAACTTGCCCTTATTTTAGGCTTGTTTTTTTTTTATGTTATCTGGCGAAATAAAAATTATTTTTAACAAAATAAACTCATTCTGTACTCTGCACAATTTTATATTAAAGTAATATGCTGATGTCAGGCAACTGCATCATTTTTTTATGCCAGTGGGTGTTCCAAAGGTAGCCTTTCAAATTCCTGGCGAGGATGAAGCTACTTGGGTTGACTTATACCATCAACTTTTTTACAGCAGACTTCTTTTTTTAGGTGACGAGATTGAGAGTGAACTAGCAAATCAAGTTGCTGGTATGATGATATATCTCAGTTTAGAGAACAAGAACAAAGATTTGTATCTGTTTATAAATTCTCCCGGCGGAGAGGTTATGTCTGGAATGGCCATTTTTGATACTATGCAAGTTGTAGAAGCACAAGTACATACAATATGCATGGGATTAGCCGCTTCAATGGCATCTCTTATTTTGGCAGGAGGCGGAATTACCAAACGTCTAGCATTTCCTCACGCTTGGCGCCAATGATTCTTATTTGTAGAAGAAGACTATGCCTACGCCAATATGAAGTAAAAAAAGCATGGCACTCTGAGTTCGATATGCAAAAATAATTTTTTTTTAAATCATTCGATTCTATATCGAAAGAGTAGTAGGAAAAAGGGGAAGGGGTATTTACAATTTTATATTTCCTCTTATCTATTAATTAGAGCCTCTTTTAGTGTCACGATTTTTTTTTTACTTCATTTGAAAAAAAAAAAAAGAAACTTTGGGATTGCTGAATCAAAAACTACACGAAATTAAGAGAGCAACGGAATCATCATAGTCTTTAAATTTTTTAAAATATTCTAAAAAAAAAAAAAAGAAAGATGGTTATTGGATTCTTTACTGATCTGGGTCTGATAGACCCGGTATATATATATATATATTTTTATTTCTTCAATGAAAGGTAAAAAAAATGAAAAATTAAAAGTATAGAGCCGTATGCTATATAAAAAATCCAAAAGATGCTTGCCTGTACGGCTTTCAATTTAAATTGAAGTTCTTTTGAATATCCCTTCTTTCTTATTTTTTTAAGTCAAGATTGAGAGAAAAAACCAAAATATATTATACTATCAGGGTAATGATCCATCAACCTCATAGTGCCCCTTATGAGGGACCATCAGGAGAATGTATGCTGGAAGCAGATGAAATGGTGATACTTCGAGAAACAATAACAGCTATTTATTCGCAAAGAACACGCAAACCGGTATGGCAGATATCTAAAGACCTGGAAAGGGATCATTTTATGTCACCCGAAGAAGCCCAAGCCTACGGAATTATTGATTCCGTATCAGATTCTTTGCCTACGGAAGCAATTTTTGATTCCGGAGCAGATTCTTTTTTTTAAATGCAAAATTTGCATATGTCAATATTGATAGTTGGAATCAATATTGATGTTTGGACTATTTCTGTCCTTTTTATTCCTACTAAACACAGAATTTGCTTTCAAACTATTTCTGTCCCCACTATTTTTTTTCTTCTGGGAATAGTGGATTTATTCCTAAACCTTTGTCCCTAATAAACACAGATTTATTCCTAATAAATACATGCATGAGATGTTGTCTTTTCTCTTTTTAATCGTCTTAACAACCAGATTTCATAGAGTCGAATAAATTCTAAATGGAAATTATTGGGTTAGGATTGATCGAAACCAGCTCATTATGTATATGATTCACCATGCCAACTATAAAACAACTTATTAGAAACGCAAGACAGCCAATCCGGACTGTAACAAAATCTCCCGCTCTTCGGGGATGCCCTCAACGCCGAGGAACATGTAATAGGGTGTATGTGCGACTCGTTTAGATCATATACTCAAATTAAAAAATCGATTCTATTAATAAGAATTGTATATATATAATTCTATTGTGTATAAATTTTGTATCAAATTTATGGTTTCTCAATTGGTGCAAACCAAATCACCTTCATTTTCAATTTAAGATGCAAAGTATATTCCCCTTGGGGATAAAGTAGTTTCCCATTAAGCGGGAAAAATCCTATTTGAAAGAAAAACAAATTATGCCCTAAATTTAGAACGGACTAAGAGGGTCAACTACCCAGCTAATCTTCATACTTAAATACCGTTACTGTATAGCTAGATTTCATTGTGAAAGACCTATTACTAGATATTTCATGGGTAGAGCCCAGAAGTGTGAACTGTACAAATTCACAATAACATTGATTGAATCAAGATTCAATGAAGGAAGGGGCTCCGGTGTATAGAGAGGACCTCACCGTTTAACAAGTAATCATAGAAACGATGGAACCCACCATTTCTTTGTTTATTTTATTTACTATGGTTTTTGGCATACCTAGTATCAATAGAAGTTATTATTTAGAGTTTCAATACTTATACTTAGAAAAAATGAAAAAAAATCGTGGTTGGGAAGGTTATAGTAGCAAAAGCCATTGGAATTTTTATTTTATATATTGGAAGAATCCATGTTGTTAGTAATATACTAGAAAGGATAAAAGAATAACTGAAAGAAAAAATCAAAATAGTTATTCATCGAAGTCTCATTTATCCAATGATCAGAACTAAACGAGGATCCATCGCTCGAAAACGGAGGACAAAAAGTCGTTCCTTTACATCAAGCTTTCGCGGAGCTCTTACTCGAACTATTTCGCAACAGAGAAGAAAAGCTTTGGTTTCGTCTCAGCGGGATAGAGATAGGAAAAAAAGGGACTTTCGAAGTTTGTGGATCAGTCGAATAAATGCAATAATTCGACAGAATAAAGAAAAAATCTACTATAGTAATTTAATGTATAATCTGTACAAGAATCAATTGCTTCTTAATCGTAAAATCGTTGCACAAATAGCTATATTAAAGGGGAATTGTCTTTTTACGATTGCCAACGATATCATTAATAAAACTTCCCCGGAGAGTGAACTCCGGGAAGGTGGTAGAATAAAAGAGATTTGTATGATAAAATAGAATTCATATGAATTATGAAAATAATAAACCACGCTCAAAAAAAAATACCAATCCGCATAAACTTTGAGTTTAGATTCAATTAATGAAGTAAAGTAACTCTATTTTTTTTTTTTTAGAACAGGAGTTCTAGTAATCGACTTGCTTTTTTCATATTTTTTTTTTTTTTCATATTTTTTTTCATATTTTTTTTTTGCAATTTTAAGAAGAGGTGACGAACTTCCAAAAGGTAACAAAGATAAAATACGAGCTTGTTTTATAGCAATCGTAATCCATCGTTGTTGTTTTAAGGTCAATTTATTAACACGTCTAGATAAAATTTTGCCTTCTCGAGTGACAAGTTTGAAAAGTAAACTCAAGTTTTTATAATCAATTCGATCCCCAAATTGGATTAGGGGCGACCTCCTACGAATTGATTTCTTCTTCTTCGATTTAACAAACAGTAGCTTAGATGATTTAACAAACAGTCGCTTAGATTTATCCATGGTTTGTTTATTCCTATACCGAAAATCCCGTTTGTTATAAAACAAAGGATTTGTTTTAGTTATATATATTCTTATTTTTTTTTTTTTTTTTTTAATAAATTTTATTTTTTATATAAGGAAATAGATCCTATATAATGATATATGTATATAATTTCATGTTATAGAATTTTATTTATAGAATATAGAGAAGATAATTTCTCTGATATCTATATAATTCATTTTTATGTTATTTAATTTTTTCAATTTACCTCCTAAGGGTAATACACAAGTAATCCATTTTCTCTATTTCTTGATCTCTGCGTGAATCATATGTTTGCAACAAAAGGGACAGAATTTTCTCAATTCCAATCGACTAGGCGTATTGTGTCGATTCTTTTGAGTAATATATCGAGAAATACCTCTCGATTCCTTATTAACACTCTTTTTATCACAACTAGTACATTCTAAAATAACAGTTATTCGGATATCTTTACCCTTAGCCATGAGCCTCCTTTGGTTTTTTTTATTCACTTAACTCTTCGATTTTAAGATTCGAAGGGAAGAAGAAAAAAGGAACGAAAAAAAATATAAGTTGATAAGTCAAAATAAAATTCTGAAATATTTTGTTCCAATTCATTTTATATAGTACAGTAATAATTCACTACTACAATGCTTTCGAAATATATTTCGAATTACAGTATAGTATTTCTGTTTTTATTTAAATATCTTTTATGATATTATTGCCCCTACCCTAATAATTCCATTTCTGGTCTGACTATTCAGAATTCTAATAGTTATTAATAGCAATGGAATTGAAGTATTAATTCAATTCCATTTAAACGAAACCTGGGCAAAATTCAAAATTTCACGGAGGCCCAATCCACCTTTTTGAATTTCCTTAATTTATTATTCTAGTATAAAAAAAGCAACGAAGAGGGATTGAATCACAGATATTTTATTGGATCCCTAATCTTCGTCACCCTTTCCCGTGCCAATAACTAGAATCAAAAAAAGGGGAATGTCAATGCATCTGGGAATAAACGATTGATTTCGATCAAGAGACCCGCTAGAGCCGCGAACCATAAAGTACTTGCCACTGGTGCCACAGAGAGATATGTTTTTAGATCTCGCATTTCCAATCCTCCTTCGTTTTTTCTTGTAATTTTGAATACCTAATAATACAGAATATAGGAATATGATTCCATGTTTTTTTATTAATAAAATCACTTGGATTTGTCGGGGGAAGTCCGAATCCAAATTGAATTGTACAACAATTCATTAGATATTTTTTTATAGAGTACTTTTTTTATAAGAATTAGAATAATAGACTATTATTCTAAATTCTATTATATATATATATTA
>CAWUDS030007174.1:7500-25552 GCA_963859935.3 Lathyrus sativus
TACAAAGGATTGCGTATGGGAAATATTGAAACCGTCCTTTCCAGTAGTATCGCTGCTGTATTTTTTGCAGCTTTTGTTGTTGCTGGAACTATGTGGTATGGTTCAGCAACTACCCCGATTGAATTATTTGGTCCTACTCGTTATCAATGGGATCAGGGATACTTCCAGCAAGAAATATATCGAAGAGTTGGTAGTGGGCTAGTCGAAAATCAAAGTTTATCAGAAGCTTGGTCTAAAATTCCTGAAAAATTAGCTTTTTATGATTACATCGGTAATAATCCGGCAAAAGGGGGTTTGTTTAGAGCGGGCTCAATGGACAATGGAGATGGAATAGCGGTTGGTTGGTTAGGGCATCCTATCTTTAGAGACAAAGAGGGGCATGAACTTTTTGTACGTCGTATGCCTACCTTTTTTGAAACTTTTCCGGTTGTTTTGGTAGACGGAGACGGAATTGTTAGAGCAGATGTTCCTTTTCGAAGGGCAGAATCGAAGTATAGTGTCGAACAAGTAGGTGTAATTGTTGAATTCTATGGTGGCGAACTCAATGGAGTCAGTTATAGCGATCCTGCTACTGTGAAAAAATATGCTCGACGTGCTCAATTGGGTGAAATTTTTGAATTAGATCGTGCTACTTTAAAATCGGATGGTGTTTTTCGTAGCAGTCCAAGGGGTTGGTTTACTTTTGGACATGCTTCGTTTGCTCTGCTCTTCTTTTTCGGACACATTTGGCATGGTGCTAGAACCTTGTTCAGAGATGTTTTTGCTGGTATTGATCCAGATTTGGATGCGCAAGTAGAATTTGGAGCATTCCAAAAACTTGGAGATCCAACTACAAAAAAACAGGGAGTCTGATAGAAATAGGTTTGTTCCTTTTCGATTCGATTTTTTTTTTGTTATGTGAATTTGATATTAGGGAACTAGATAAATCTTGATTCCATTTTGTTTTACTCTTGTTCTTTCTTTTTCTTTATCCAGGAGATAATCCCCCAAAACAGGTATGAAAGCTATAATTGTAAACCACGATCAAATCTATGGAAGCATTGGTTTATACATTCCTCTTAGTCTCGACTTTAGGAATCATTTTTTTCGCTATTTTTTTTAGAGAACCCCCTAAAGTTCCCACTAAAAACACGAAATGATTGAGAATTATCTCAATTGAATGAAGTAATGAGCCTCCAATATCGTAATATTGGGGGCTCATTACTTCAACTAGTCCCCATGTTCTTCGAATGGATCTCTTAGTTGTTGAGAGGGTTGCCCAAAAGCAGTATATAAGGCATACCCAGTAAAACTTACAATTAAACCGGATATAGAGATGGCAATTAGGGTTGCTGTTTCCATGATTCTATAATATCAAGACTACAATGGATCTATAGGGTAAGATCCTTTATCTACAGCGGAATGGTATACAAAGTCAACAGATCTCAATAAAAAAATAGGATTTATGGCTACACAAACCGTTGAGGGTAGTTCTAGATCTGGTCCAAGACGAACTGTTGTAGGAGATTTATTGAAACCATTGAATTCAGAATATGGTAAAGTAGCTCCGGGGTGGGGAACTACCCCTTGGATGGGGGTTGCAATGGCCCTATTTGCGGTATTTCTCTCTATTATTTTAGAGATTTATAATTCGTCCCTTTTACTGGACCAAATTTCCATGAATTAGAGAATTCGATTCACAAGAACCAACTAACTAGCTTTTCAATAGAAAAGTCAAGTTTAGCATTTAGATCGTTCATTTTTAGACCATTCCATTTTGATTTGGTAGTTGGACCGCGAAACTTCTTTGTTTCTCTATTTCCGGAATATGAGTGTGTGACTTGTTATAATGGATCCTATTGATAGTACAGAACATAAAATGGATACGTCATCTTATCTTGATAGATGGCTTTACCCCGTCAGATATTTATTCTAGTATCTGGAGCACGGAATATAGAAAATAAATAGATTCTAAAGTGTTAGAACTATGATTCATACTTAATATTTATATTTAGACCTCGCAACCGGACGAAAAAAAATGAAAGAGTTAGAAGAATTCATTTAGAAAAAGAAATGGAATTTTATTCGGCCGCCGCTTATCCATTTCTTTGTATTTTTTTTTTTTCATTATATCTATTTATTGAAATTGAATAAGTGATGATCTAGCAGTTCTTACTCAGGGAATTCTTGGACTTCGATTAAAGGTTTTTTTGGAAATCATCGTGGTTCTGGTATGAATCTCAGGTTTTCCATTGATTCTATAGGGTCTTAACAAGAAAATTCTTATCAATAAAAAAAAAAAACAGAAGTCAAATCTTTTTACATACACAATACAAAAAAAATGAAGTAAATAATAGAATATTCAAGAGGCCTGTAAGGATCAAGAGAAAAGACGAGTGAGCCGACTTGAAATTTTGGCATTATAAACACTAAGAATATCTTGTAGATTTCTATTTTTTGGATCTTCAAAAAAGACTGGAATCATAGGATTAACTTCAGAAGTTTCAAACTTTCTATTACACATATCTGTTTTCCAATAACCAGTATTTGAGTCTTTTTGTTTGAGCCGGTACGAGATGAAATTTTCATATACGGTTCGAAGGGGGGTTCCTTGGTTTACCTATCTCAATAAAGTCTATGATTGGTTCGAAGAACGTCTTGAGATTCAGGCCATTGCCGATGATATAACTAGTAAATATGTCCCTCCTCATGTAAATATATTTTATTGTTTAGGAGGAATTACACTTACTTGTTTTTTAGTCCAAGTAGCGACGGGTTTTGCTATGACTTTTTATTATCGTCCAACCGTTACGGAGGCTTTTGCTTCTGTTCAATATATAATGACTGAGGCTAACTTTGGTTGGTTAATCCGATCAGTTCATCGATGGTCAGCAAGTATGATGGTATTAATGATGATCTTGCACGTATTTCGCGTGTATCTCACTGGTGGTTTTAAAAAACCTCGCGAATTGACTTGGGTTACAGGTGTAATTTTGGGTGTATTGACTGCATCCTTTGGTGTAACTGGTTATTCTTTACCTTGGGACCAAATTGGTTATTGGGCAGTCAAAATTGTAACAGGTGTACCCGATGCTATTCCTGTAATAGGATCCTCGGTGGTAGAGTTATTGCGCGGCAGCGCTAGTGTGGGACAATCTACCTTGACTCGTTTTTATAGTTTACATACTTTTGTATTACCTCTACTTACTGCCGTATTCATGTTAATGCACTTTCCAATGATACGTAAGCAAGGAATTTCCGGTCCTTTATAGAGAATATGAATCATAGATATTTGTAATAAATCATTTGGGGGAGGAGTAATAGTATTTCATTGCTACAAATATGCATTATTTTTTTTTGAATAAGACATGTATTTGGATATTTCCCTTCCACTTAACAAAATAAATTGGATTCTTTATTTGACATACACGAATAGTGGAAGGGAACTCTCCGAAAAAAGAATGGATTATGGGAGTGTATGACTTGAACTATTGATTGGGCCATGCAGATATATGACTTCATCTTATCTGCCACATTTGAATTCACAATTAAATGTGTCTTTGTTCCAACCACGGCGCCAGTCCTCTACAGAGGATAGTCAGTCCGGTTCGCTTGAAGAAAATATTTTCTATGATCAGACTCGATCATATCCTGTGCATGAACAGGCTCCGTAATATCCAGTAAAATAAGTAAAATGATATAATCTAAATTATGTAACATGTATTTCATTAAACTTAATAGTATGGAAATGCATTCATTTCCTATGCATTGACTCAATTTATGATACTATCGGAGTTAAACAAGTAGATCTAAAGAAAAAGCGGGTTGTATTATATTAGTAACAAGTAAATCCTTTCTATGTCAAAAATTCCGAAAATTCTTTTTTTGAGGTATACCAGGCGAAAGGTTTGAGATCACCCAGAAAGAACTTTGGATTTTGAAAACTTACTTGGGTGAAAAGCATTTACTTAAAAATAAGAACTGAATTTTTTGCATTTACAATGGATAGTTGTAATTTCGAAAAAAAAACAATTAAATCCATTTTATTACATATTATTACATAGAATCATGATATATGAGTGACTAACATATAAAGAATTTCTATGTCTGCATTCAGTTTGTTTGATTCGTGCTCGAGCCGGATGATGCAAAATTATCATGTCCGGTTCTTTCGGAGGATGGATCTATAAGAATTCACCTATCCCAATAACAAAAAAACCTGATTTGACGGATCCTGTATTAAGAGCGAAATTGGCCAAAGGGATGGGTCATAATTATTATGGCGAACCCGCATGGCCTAACGATCTTTTATATATTTTTCCAGTAGTTATTCTGGGTACTATTGCCTGTAACGTAGGCTTAGCGGTTCTCGAACCATCAATGATTGGGGAACCCGCGGATCCGTTTGCAACTCCTTTGGAAATATTGCCCGAATGGTATTTTTTTCCCGTATTTCAAATACTTCGTACCGTACCCAATAAATTATTGGGCGTTCTTTTAATGGTTTCAGTACCCGCGGGATTATTAACAGTACCTTTTTTGGAAAATGTTAATAAGTTCCAAAACCCATTTCGGCGTCCAGTAGCAACAACCGTCTTTTTGATTGGTACCGTCGTGGCTCTTTGGTTGGGTATTGGAGCAACATTACCTATTGAAAAATCCCTAACGTTAGGGATTTTTTAAATTGATTCTATTGTCAAATAAAATATCATGACAGGTGTATTGTGTATCTAGGGAAAATTCACTTTGAAATGACTAATCCCTAGATCCATCTATTTCATTTTATACCTATTCTGAATATATTGATTTGTGCTAAAGATTCAAATTTAATATTGGAAGCTTTCTTTTTATAAATAAAAAAAAAATGAAAGATTCAAAAAAATCCAATGGATTTTCAATTTATACAAAATGATTTTCGATTTGTAAAATGTTTAATATATTTTTTAAATCTTCTACGCGAAAATGTTCAATTTTCATAAGGTCTTCTTGACTCTTATTCAAAAATTCAAATACTGTATGTATATTGGACTTTTTAAGACAATTATAGATCCGGGGAGGCAATTCTAATTGGTCAATAAAAATGGATTTCAATGTAATTTCTTTTTGAGTGTTCGTTAGTTTATCCTTAACGAATCTATCATGATCATGAAAAGTAAAAAGGGGCCAAGTCATTTTGTGTTGATTGTTTTCCAAATTGAAGTTTTCTTCTTCTGCATGTAAAAAAGGAATAAATAAATCAATCAAATTCCGGGAGGCTTCATAAAGTGCTTCCTTAGGAGTGAAACTTCCATTTGTCCATATTTCGAGAAATAGTATGTCTTGTTTTTCATTTCCATTCACATAAGAATGAATACTATAATTTGCATTTCTAACAGGCATGAATACAGCATCTATAGTATAACTTCCATCTTGAATGTTGTTTAGTGTTTTTATACGATATCCCCGCTTTCTCTCAATTTGTAATTCAATACACAAATTAATAGGTTCCGTTAGGTTAGCTATATGTTGTGTCTTATCAATGACTTCCACCGAAGGTGGTAAAATGATGTCTTGAGCAGTTACATATCCAGGACCTTTGAAAGAAATAGACGCCTCCCGAGTTCCATACAGATTACTTCTCAATACAATTTCTTTCAAATTCATTAAAATTTCATGTATTGATTCTTGAATACCTACTACGGTAGAATATTCATGTGGTATTTTCTCAGATTTTGCACGTGTGATACATGTTCCGTCTATTTCTCCGAGCAAAATTCTTCGCATTGCAATGCCTATTGTATCTGCTTGACCTTTCAGAAGTGGAGACAGAATAAAGCGTCCATAATAAAGACGCTTACTGTCTACCCTTGATTCAACACACTTCCACTGTAGTGTCTTAGTAGATACTTTTAGTTTTTCTCGAATCATAGTAATCTATTTTTATGAAACTCTTGATTTAATTGTTTATTTCTCTTGAAATCTTTTTCTTTCATATTTATTGTTAGTTTTACACACGTCTTTTTTTAGGAGCCCTACATCCATTATATGGTATAGGGGTTACATCCCGTATAACGTTTAATAGTATCCCACTTCGAACAATAACTCTTAATGCCGCATCTCTTCCTCGACCGGGACCCTTTATGCTGACGTCTGCTCGTTGCATGCCTTGATCGACTACTGTTCGAAGAGCATTTCCCGTTGCGGTTGTAGCGGCAAATGGTGTCCCCCTTCGTGTACCCTTGAATCCACATGAACCGGCGGAGGACCAAGAAATCACCCGACCTCCTACATCTGTAACAGTCACAATGGTATTATTGAAACTAGCTTGAATATAAATAACCCCCTTTGGTATTTTACGCGGATGCTTACGCGAACCAATACGTCCAGTTTTCCGTGAACCAAGTTTTGGTATAGATTTTGCCATTTTTTTTTTATTTAAAAAAAAAGATAAGTCCGAAATATATGGATATATCCATTTCCTGTCAAAAAGGATTCTTTACTATTTTCTAACTAGTTATTCTATTGTATTCTATAATTCGATTAATATAGAATACCCTTTTTTCAAATATTAAGCAATAAGCAATTCTATTTATTCGAATACTTATAACTATAGACTAGATTCGAATATAGAATCTAAATTTTTCGATTTGTATGATTTAGTATTTAAGAAAAGGGCTTTCCATTAATAAGATTTTGAATTCTATTCAAAATCTTATTAATGGAAAGCCCTTAATTTATATTAATTTAATATTGTTATATTAATTTAATATTATCCTTGTCGTTGTTTATGTTTTGGATTCGAACAAATTACTATAAGTCGACCTCGCCTACGGATCAATCGACATTTTGCACAAATTTTACGAACAGAGGCCGCTACTTTCATATTTTTAACTCCTTAGAAATTAAATTGAATACCAAATTTATATATTGTAAGAAAATGGGGTTTCCTTACATTTTGAACTTAAAATTGTTCCTCCTAAAAAATATTTTCAAGTTATAAAAGAGTCGGGTGGTCGTCGTCATCGACGTCCCCAAGAATAGAAACCCTATCAATCAATAGGGCCAAAATCTTCATCAATCTCTTCCAAAATCAAAATCTGCCGACCGGCATTTCGAGAATAATGTTGATACAATAAACTGTGTACAAATTCTCGATCATATTGCATATATCCTACAACAAAATATGAATCTGAGGTGGCTGCTGAGCTCACCTTTATAAATAAGCCCTCATACTTAAGGTCTTTGTCTATTTCTGCTAGAAAATCGTCTGCGTGTTCCGAAATCGGAATATAGAAGGTTACCAAATGTAAGGTAATCATAGAGAAATATCCTTGGGTGTTTTTTTTTTTCTCTTGAAATTCAATTTACCTAAAGCAACCTGCAACGTTGCAGGTTGCTTTAGGTAAATTGATAGATTCAATAAAATTAAGCGAAGTACCCACCATGATCGTCATCGTCACTAGGACCAGCCAAAATAACAACATCCAAAGGGCCCCAATTGGGATCCAGAAGCGCACCAAACAAAATATTCATATGGGCTTCTAAATAAAAGCGATACAATAAAAATCGTGTTTCTCTTCGATTATATTGCGAATACATTCGGATAAAATAGAATTCTGCGGAGGGTTCTACTGGGTCTCTAACTATAAATTTGGAGTCGTCATCCTGAAATTCTTTTTTCATGACTTTCATAAAATCGTCTGTGTGTTTCGTAATCGGAAGAAGTAATTTTACCATATTAAGCATATTATCTCACCTCCTATTTTTTCTAATCGAGCCTGTCGATCGGTGATTATACCCCTAGAAGTAGAAAGAATTACAATCCCTATTCCTCCCAAAACTTTTGGGATTTTGGGATAGTTAGAATATATTCGTAGACCGGGCGTACTAATCTGTTTAAAATTTAAACAACTTTTAAAAGGATATGATCCTTTATTATTTCTTCTATACTTTAGAGTTAAAACTAAAAACTTTTTGTTGCTTTCTCGATGTTTTCTGACGTTTTCAAGAAAACCCTGTCGTAAAAGAATTTGAACAATGTTTTCGTTCATCTTAGTGAACGGTATTGGAATAATTCTTTTTCTATTCATGTCCGCATTGCGTAACAATGTGAACATATTTCCGATCATATCTTTGTTCATGATAGCCTCCTGTAATTATGTTTTTTTATGCTATTAGGTGGAAGATAATAGGGTTTTCTTTCTAAGATAACGGAGCTGTTTTTTTTTTTTTATTTATAAGAGGTAGAATAACCCGGTTGAAGAGAGTATATATTTCATTTTTATTTTAATATTTTTCTCGAAAATAAACAAATGAAAGGCTTTTATTCTGTACATGTTAAATCATGAATTAGTACATGGAATCTCCAATAACCCTTGATGTATGTATCCTTAGGTCTATGTGTGTATATGGACCATAGATCCTGTTCATGGATATTTATGTATGGATCCCCTTTATATTTATATAATATATATATAAATCCTACTACCGATTCATGGGGATACTCCATCAAATATCAAGTATAACGTATTATATCAGATTATAGCACCTCGGGTGCGAGTGAAATTATTTTAGTAAAATTTAACTGTCTCAATTCTCGGGCTATTGCGGAAAAAATTCGAGTTCCTTTTGGATTTCCCTGTTTATCAATGAGAACGGCTGCATTATCATCATATTTTATTATTATACCATTATGACGTTTTAGTTCTTTAGAGGTACGTACAATTACAGCTCTGATGACTTGAGATCTTTCTAACGATGAATTTGGCACTGCTTTTTTGATTACAGCGACAATAATGTCACCCATATAAGCATACCGTCGATTACTAGCTCCTATGATTCTAATACACATCAATTCGCGCGCTCCGCTATTATCGGCTACATTTAAATAGGTTTGAGGTTGAATCATATCCTTTTTTCTTATCTTTCAGTCAAAAAGTTGAAATAAAAAAAATATTGTGTGTTCAAAAAAAAAAAGAAACGGAGAATTTCCTTTTTTCATACTAACATTCGTTCTAATGATTATTTGGAAAAAATGAATTGAGTTCGTATAGGCATTTTGGATGCCGCTATTGAAATCGCCTTTCTAGCGATATTTTCTGGGACCCCTCCCATTTCATAAAGTATTTTTCCGGGTTTAACAACAGCTACCCAATATTCAGGCGATCCTTTTCCCGAACCCATACGCGTTTCGGTAGGTCTTACTGTAACTGGTTTGTCTGGAAATATGCAGACCCATATTTGTCCACCCCGGCGAACATTTCGTGACATTGCCCGTCGACCCGCTTCTAGTTGTCTAGATGTGATCCAAGCGGGCTCAAGTGCCTGAAGAGCATATTTTCCGAAGCAAATTTTATTACCGCGAGAGGCGTTTCCTTTTAATTTCCCTCTATGATGTTTGCGGAATCTCGTTCTTTTTGGGTTATAGTTGATGGTTATTTCTCAATTCCATCTCTATTACAGAACCGTACATGAGATTTTCACCTCATACGGCTCCTCGCAAATAAATCGATTGAAAAATCTGGAACCGAAAAAAGAATAATAATTAAAATAATATACACTAATATACATATTTTTTTTCTAAAATAGAAAATGAAATAGAATCGCGGGATTTTCGCGGGCGAATATTGACTCTCTGATTATAAATTGAAGATGTAATGTTGGGTTCGTCCACAACTCCTCAAAAAACCATGAATTTTTAGTTTCTTCCGCCATCCCATCTAATGAATCAGTAAGATTTCTAATTTTCATGGAATCTTTTGTATTCACAGGTTCCGTCGTTCCCATCGCTTTTCAATTTATGGTTAGGTCTAAATTCTACAATGGAGCTGCTTTAATAAGATTAATAAGATTTTGTTTTTTTTTTTATTCTTTTTTGTTGAATCAACCCTCTCAGTTTTCTTGATTCGTGGCTCTTTATTCGTTTATTCTAATATTCATCCATATATGGATGAATTTTGAATATTGATGCTTTATTACACTACTTTTTATGAGATGACCAATAGACCTTTACATAGTAGAATTCTATATCATTAATATCCTTTTTCTAGCTTTCTTTCACCCCTTCATTTATCTGTATATTCTTATTGCTTTACAACTAATAATTTTATTTTTTTATTTCAGTTGCTATAATTATATCACCACATAGATCCTTATTTTGATTTTCTATTTTCGGCAGTTCTTTCTATCCAGATAATGGGAAGCGATGAGTAGGTTTTTTTATAGTAATGAATTCTACGAATTTTTGTAGAAATTGAAACACTCAAAAAAAACCAACGAGTCACACACTAAGCATAGCAACTCCTTCATTCTAAAATGATTCATTAATTTTTTTTTATTCAATCTTCCAAATTTTGTAATTTCTTCAACGTAAAGTATTTCAAATTGTCATTTTTTGTTTTAAAAAAAGATGCAACGTTATAAGGGAAAGTTGATTAGTCGTTGTTTAGAAGTTTTGAAATATCCAGATTTTGACTCCGAATACCCCAAACAAAGTTACAAGTGGAACGGAACAAAAATCCATTGGAGCTCGAATGGTTTGTAGAGGAACCCTACCTTCTCTCGTCCATTCGACACGTGCAATTTCTTTTCCTTCCATACGTCCCGCAATTTTTATTTGAACTCCTTTTGTATCTGCCTGTTCAGCTAATTCAATACCTTTTTGCATTGCTTTACGAAACGAAATTCGATTCCGTAATAGTTCGCTTAAAAATTCTGCAACAATTTTAGCGTCTCTATAAAGATAAGGACTTGGAAGTTTTGTAATTTCAAGGTCGAGTTCTCGGTTCCCACAAGTTACTTTTTTTTGCACTTGAGTCTTTAATTGTTCGACTCTTAGATCCTTAACCTTTTCTTTTAAGGAGTCTGGAAGTCCCATATAGATTATCACTTTAATCAGATCGATTCTTTTTTGAATCTTTATTCGTCCCATTCCATAGCCAGAGATATCGGTCTCGAATTCACAGGATTCGGGTACCGTTTTTTGTATAAAATTATTGATACAATATCGTATAATTTTATCTTCTTTTACATTCTCGGAATACATTTTTGGTTTTGCAAACCAAATAGAATAATGACTTTGAGTTGCACCAAGTCGGAAAACAAGCGGATGTATTTTTTGGCCCATAACCACCACTCGGTATCTTTTTGTTTATCCATAATTATATTTTTTTTTATTAAACTTTCTATATCTTTATTTCTTTTTCTGTTGCAGAATAATACAATTCTTTTTATTCTGCAACAGATTGAGTAATTTATTAATTAATCCGAATCCTCATAATGTTCATTTTTATCAATGATGATTGCGAAAAGTATCCTAAAATGAATGGGAAAATTCACTTCAATGATGATTGTGACCTGTATTTTTAAATATATGGTAAAAAAATATAGGTCCAAGGGTAAATTGAGAAATATATTTTTTCTCATTTTTTGGATACCCTCCCAAGTTTTCGAGTAGGTGAAAATTCTCCTAATTTATGGCCTACCATACGATCTGTTATATAAATAGGTAAATGCTCTTTTCCATTATGGATAGCAATGGTATGCCCAATCATTGTAGGTATAATGGTAGATGTTCTGGACCAAGTTTTTATTAACTCCTTTTCTCCTTTTGTGTTAAGCTTCTTTATTTTTCTTAATAAATGATTGGCTACAAAAGGATTTTTTGTTCGTGAACGTGTCATAGTTAATTATTCCTCCTATAATAACTAAAAAAGTTAATTTTGTTCTCTTATATTTCCAATTCTAAAATATAGAATCTCTAAAAAAAGAAAATCCTATAATGTCCCAGTAAATTGCTATTTTTCTTTTGTAAAGACGAAGAAACAAATTCTATTTTATCTACGCTTACGCTCGACTATTTACTACGGCGACGAAGAATCAAATTATCACTATATTGATTCGTTTTTCTAGTTCTTCTTCCAAGTGCAGGATAACCCCAAGGAGTTGAGGGTTTTTTTCTACCAATTGGGGCCCTCCCTTCACCACCCCCATGTGGATGGTCTACAGGGTTCATAACGACCCCTCTTACTACAGGACGCTTGCCTCGCCAACGTTTAGCTCCGGCTCTGCCCAAACTTTTCTGGTTTACCCCAACATTCCCTACTTGTCCAACTGTTGCTGAGCAGTTTTTGGATATCAAACGGACCTCGCCAGAAGGTAATTTTAATGTTGCTGATTTACCTTCTTTTGCAATCAGTTTCGCTACAGCACCCGCTGCTCTAGCTAATTGTCCACCCTTTCCAAGTGTTATTTCTATGTTATGTATGGCCGTGCCTAACGGCATATCGGTTGAAGTAGATTCTTATCAAAACCCCTTCCCAAACTGTACAAGCTTCTTCCAAAGCATACGGCTTTCTGGATGTAGATTCTAATATCTATACAGCTGCATCTTATATATCGTTTATTTCGTAGATTATAAATGACATAACGAAGTACCATACCACATGAGTGGATATATATTATACGAATCCAAATCTTCCGAATGACTCATGTTATGATCTTCTACATCCTAGGTCTTTCTGTTCCGTTCCTTCATCTGGCTTATGTTCTTCATGTAGCATTCAGACCGAATGACTCTATGAAATTACGTTGCTACTTACACCTAGTACGGGTAACGTAGGAGACATTTCTATTTTTTCCCGGGGGAATCCTTAGAATTACCACTGCTTCGCTTTCAATTTGTCCTTGACCATCAAATGAAATGTGAATAATCCGGATCTTCCCCTTATTTGTTTGAAACGAGGAGCGCTTCGTGTTCTGTCGGTGCTTGAAACAATTTTGTCTTCTCCATATTACTATATCTCTAGGGTCAATAATGGTATATTAGCAACTACTGAACTCAATCACTTGCTGCCGTTACTCTTCAGTTTTCTGTTGAAGTCTATCCTGTAGAGGTACTCCAATTGGATAAGAGATCGATTTCTAGGTTTCGCCATAAACCTAATTGGTTACTTCCAATTACGTAAATCAATAGTTCAAACCGCACTCAAAGGTAGGGCATTTCCCATTTTTATAGGAACTTCTGTACCATAAACAATGGTATCTCCAATTATAGCCCCTCTGGGGTGTAAAATATATCTTTTCTCACCATCCCCATAGTGTATGAGACAAATGTGTGCATTTCGATTAGGGTCATATTCTATAGTTATGATTCTACCATATATGTCTTTTTCATTGCGTCGAAAATCAATTTTACGGTATAGACGCTTATGACCTCCCCCTCTATGCCTGCGGTAATAATTCCTCTGGCATTACGCCCTTTACAACAATGATGTTGTCCAGAAATCAAACGATTTCGTGAATTGGATTTCACTTGACTGTTTAAGGCTCCATTGCGTGTGCTCGGGCTCGAAGTTTTATGTATCGCCATGTTATTAATTGTTTAAGTTCTTTTCTTTCTAACTAAGAGGTGGAATAGAATAACCCGATTCTAAGGAATCGAATAAGCCGGTTCAAGCATAATGATCATACGTTTGTAATGCATTGTATGTCCCATAATAGGTCGCATTCTTCTACCGTTTCTTGGGAGTCCATCGTCCATTGATACAGATCAAATGTTATTATAACTATTCTAACATAATTGGATTGAATCGACCACACCTTTGTTATTGATGGATGATGAGATTCCATTGATATTGATACGGATCCAATCGTTTTTTTTTTTGAAAAGAAGATAAAGAATGAATATAGTCAATATAATTCAGATAATCATGTAGCTGTATTTACAAATTTCATTCTGTAACAAAAATCGAGTGGGGGATATTTCTATGGGGATGCATCCAGTAGGAATTGAACCCACGACTTCGCCAATTATGAGTTGGGGTGCTTTAACCACTCAGCCATGGATGCTTCGAGGAAACCCTCCGACTTCATCACTAACCCAATTTCAATTGAAGTCAAATCTTTTGGATAAATCAATTTCTCCATGTATGTATCCTTTATCTAATACATACATAGAGAAATTGATTAAAGATAAGATAGATATATATCTATAGATTTCGACTTTTTTATTGATCACTCCTAATAGATATCAAATACATCTCTGCACAAATCGAATTGATATAGAAAGTATCAATTAGAATAAAAAAATGCGGATATAGTTGAATGGTATAATTTCTCTTTGCCAAGGAGAAGACGCGGGTTCAATTCCCGCTATCCGCCGTTACTTCTGTATTGAATAGTATATTTCTTTATATTATCAAATATATATATAAGTGAATTTCCATTTTTATCCAAAATGGTGCGGAGACAGGATTTGAACCCGTAACCTCAAGGTTATGAGCCTTGCGAGCTACCAAGTTGCTCCACTCCGCCATGCCATAAGAAGAACAATTGACAATTAATGGAAAACAGAGATTGAATTTGCCTGCCGCCCCTCCACCATATCTGTACAAATAGAATAAACCATTTATACGGAATGGTCAAGGGACCGTCCTATGATCGCAGATCATCAAAAAGAATAAAAAAATGAAGAGAATTTTTTATTCTTACCAACTCGATCTTGTTGCACCGGGCAACAAACATTGGTGAACCATTTCACGAAGTGCGTGTCTAGATAATCCAAAGTGTCGATAATTACCTCGTGATCTTCCAGTCGCAAAACAACGTCGATGAAGACGTGTAGGTGCACTATTACGCGGTTAGTGCTTCGAACTTTGCCTTAATTTCCCATTTCTCACTTAACGACTGAGCTTTGCTCATTTCTTTTTTTGGAGATCGTCGAATCAAATGATATTTTTTTTCCAATTTTTGCCTCTTCTTCTCCCTGGCAATGCTACTTTTCTTTGCCATTATGATGATGATTCATTTCCTATTAGTATCAATGATAGAAATAAGTCGGATCCTAGATGTAGAAATAGAAGAAGCACCTTCTTCATACAAAGAGATTCAATTTTTGGAGATACAATAAAGAATGAAATTAACCAAATTTACCTGATGTAGAGGCAATCAAGAAAGCTGCATAAGTAAATATATAACCTACCGAAAAGTGGACTAATCCAACCAATCTTGCTTGGACAATCGAAAGAGCCACAGGTTTATCTCTCCATCGAATCAAATTCGCCAAAGGTGTGCGTTCATGAGCCCATGCTAAAGTTTCAATCAATTCCTGCCAATATCCGCGCCATGAGATTAAGAACATAAATCCAGTAGCCCAAACAAGATGTCCAAATAAGAACATCCACGCCCAGACTGATAAACTATTCATACCAAAGGGGTTATATCCATTGATAAGTTGTGAAGAATTTAACCATAGATAATCTCTTAACCATCCCATCAAATAGGTTGAAGATTCATTAAATTGTGAAACATTACCTTGCCATAATGTAATGTGCTTCCAATGCCAATAAAAAGTAACCCATCCAATGGTATTTAACATCCAGAAAACTGCCAAATAAAATGCGTCCCAAGCAGAAATATCACAAGTACCACCTCGTCCCGGACCGTCGCAAGGAAAACTATAACCAAAATCCTTTTTATCCGGCATTAACTTGGAACCACGTGCATCTAAAGCACCTTTTACTAAGATCAATGTAGTTGTATGTAAACCAAGAGCAATAGCATGATGAACCAAGAAGTCTCCAGGCCCGATTGTTAAGAATAGAGAATTACGATTCTCATTAATAGCATTTAACCAACCCGGCAACCATATGCTTCGCCCCGCATTGAGCGCCGGACTATTCGTTGAAGATAAAAGTACATCGAAACCATATGAAGTTTTACCGTGAGCAGATTGTATCCATTGGGCAAATATGGGTTCGATCAAGATTTGTTTCTCCGGAGTGCCAAAAGCAAGCATGACATCATTATGGACATAAAGTCCCAAAGTATGGAACCCAGAAATAGGCTGGCCCAACTTAAATGGGATATGATAGCTTCTTTGTGCTCTAACATTCTTGCCAATACATTATCCTCATTCTGTTCGGGATTGTAATCTCTAATAAAAAAGATAGCTCCATGAGCAAAAGCCCCCGTCATAATAAATCCTGCAATGTATTGATGATGAGTATATAACGCAGCTTGAGTAGTAAAGTCTTGTGCTATAAACGCATAAGCAGGTAACGAATACATGTGTTGAGCTACCAAAGAAGTAATGACCCCTAACGAGGCTAGAGCAAGGCCTAATTGAAAATGAATTGAATTATTGATTGTGTCATAAAGACCCTTATGTCCACGCCCCAATCTACCCCCCGGAGGAATATGCGCTTCTAAAATATCTTTTATACTGTGCCCAATACCGAAGTTAGTTCTATACATATGACCAGCAATTAGAAAAAGAATTGCAATAGCTAAATGATGATGGGCCATATCGGTAAGCCATAAACTTTGCGTTTGAGGATGGAATCCCCCGAGAAGTGTTAGAATGGCAGTTCCCGCGCCTTGCGAAGTACTAAATAAATGATTACTAGAATCGGGGTTTTGAGCATAAAGATTCCACTGACCTGTAAAAAATGGCCCTAATCCTTGAGGATGAGGCAATACACTTAAGAAATTATTCCATCGAACATATTCTCCTCTGGATCCTGGAATAGCCACATGGACTAAATGCCCTGCCCAAGCTAAGGAACTGACTCCAAATAGTCCTGACAAATGATGATTGAGGCGGGATTCGGCATTTTTAAACCACGAAACGCTCGGTTTCCATTTCGGTTGTAGGTGTAACCAGCCCGCTAATAAGGATATGAAAGAAAGAAATAATAGAAAAATAGCTCCAGTATAAAGATCCTCATTAGTACGTAAACCAATTGTATACCACCACTGATAAACACCGGAATAGGCAATATTCACTGGGCCAAGCGCACCCCCTCGCGTAAAAGCTTCTACAGCCGGTTGACCAAAATGGGGATCCCAAATTGCATGAGCAATAGGTCTTACATGTAAAGGATCCTGTACCCATGCCTCAAAATTTCCTTGCCAAGCTACATGGAAGAGATTCCCGGAAGTCCACAGAAAAATGATTGCTAATTGTCCGAAATGAGAAGCAAAAATATTCTGATAAAGACGTTCCTCAGTAATATCATCATGACTCTCGAAGTCATGTGCGGTAGCAATACCAAACCAAATACGACGAGTAGTGGGGTCCTGAACTAAGCCTTGGCTAAACCTTGGAAATCTTAATGCCATAATGCTTTTCAAATCCTCCTAGCCATTATCCTACTGCAATAATTCTTGCTAAGAAGAATGCCCACGTTGTGGCAATTCCACCCAGAAGGTAATGTGTTACTCCTACAGCACGTCCCTGTACAATGCTTAAGGCTCTAGGCTGAGTAGCAGGAGCAACTTTTAATTTATTATGAGCCCAAACGATGGATTCAATAAGTTCTTGCCAATAACCACGCCCGCTGAATAGAAACATTAAACTAAAAGCCCATACAAAATGGGCGCCTAAGAAAAAAAGACCATATGCAGATAATGAGGAACCATAAGACTGAATTACCTGGGATGCCTGCGCCCATAAGAAATCGCGAAGCCACCCATTAATGGTAATCGAACTCTGCGCAAAGTTTCCTCCTGTGATATGAGTTATTACTCCTTGATCATTTATACTTCCCCAAACATCTGATTGCATTTTCCAACTGAAATGGAATATTACTACAGAAATTGCATTGTACATCCAAAATAATCCTAGGAAGACATGATCCCAAGCGGATACTTGGCATGTCCCCCCTCTTCCCGGGCCATCACAAGGGAACCGAAAACCAAGATTTGCTTTATCCGGTATCAAGCGTGAGCTACGAGCAAATAGAACACCTTTTAGGAGTATCAATACCGTCACATGAATTGTAAATGCATGAATATGATGTACCAAAAAATCTGCGGTTCCTAATGGAATAGGTAACAAAGCTACTTTGCCGCCCACTGCCACTAAATCACCACCGCCCCAAGTCAAACTGGTGCTTGTTGTTGCACCAGGGGCTGTTGTGCCAGGTGCTAAAGCATGGGTATTTTGTATCCATTGAGCAAAGACAGGTTGTAATTGTATAGCGGTATCTGAAAACATATCTTGAGGGCGCCCTAAAGCACTCATGGTATCATTATGAATATACAACCCAAAACTGTGAAAACCTAAAAATATACACACCCAGTTGAGATGTGA
>CAWUDS030007175.1:0-25531 GCA_963859935.3 Lathyrus sativus
ATTAAGAGTTTATTTTTGTATATATGCAGATTTTGAAGAAGGACTTATTCAAATTGATGAAGGAAAATCATGGTGAAAAGTTCAATAGTTTTATTTCAGAGAAAGTGACTGTAGTGGCTGGAGACATTTCCCAAGAAGAGTTCAACTTGAAGGACTCAAATCTGGTTAAAGAGTTGTACAATGAAACTAATGTTATTGTGAATTTAGCTGCAACAACTAACTTTGATGAAAGGTATAAATACTTAGTATAGTTATTTCTATCTATTATTGCTTTGGAGTGTGTGAAGCTGCATTTCAACAGTTATATAAATTGCATTAAATGTTTATTATATGGAAGACAGAATCTAGAAAAGGGTAAGAAAGACTATCGAATCTAACTATCTTTTGAATTTATAACTTTTAAGTAAGATAAAAATGGGTTTGGTAATTTTTTTTATTTACGAATTTATAATTTATTTTATTAATTTATAACTTATTTTTTAAATATTATTTTGAATAATATTTTAATTTATAATTTACAATTTATCATTTTTCCCAATTTTATTATCATTATTTTAATTAAAATTTACTACTACTTTATATAATTTATCTTATTTAAAAAAAATATCTATACATTAAATATTTTTTATATTATTTTAATTTATCAACTAATTAAACCGTTCATTTTATCAAACACTTCAATTAGTTTATCAAATATAAATCAATCAATCACTGTTTTTTACCATACAAAGCTTTAATAAGATTAAATCGTAATTAGTTAAATAAGTAAAAAAATAAAACACTTATTTATTTTTCCTAAATTAAACCATAATTTGTATAAAAAAAATTAAACCATAATTAACCTTGATAATAACCAAATAAAATAGTGGTTATGATAAATTAATTCAGTTATAAATAATAAATTAAAGAAATACGAGGTTAAACCGACATCTCATTTATTAACTTATGTTGAATAAAATTTTTTTAACTATTAATTTATTTTAAAAAAAAGTAGTGTGCACAAGCTTTTACTTTCCACCAATATTTTCAAAATAGTGCAATGACTCTTTTAAAAATAATTGTATACATTTAATAAATGCAGATATGATGCAGCATTGGAATTAAATACATTTGGAGTGAAGCATGTATTGAACTTCGCCAAAAACTGTATTAATCTGAAGGTGCTTGTCCACGTATCAACAGGTTTGTATTTTATTTTTAAGAATTTTTTAAAGTATTTTCTACTTTCTTTTTTTAGATTAAAACAAACATTGAAAAAACTTTAAAATTTTAAAATATTATTATAACTTGCTTTTCTAAACTTTAATATATATATATATATATATATATATATATATATATATATATATATATATATATATATATATATATATATATATATATATATATATATATATATATATATATAGAGTCTGACAACGTCTGAATTTGTCCAACTTTCAGTAATTCTGAAATGCATGAATCCTTATACAAATGACTGCAGGAAACTGTGTCCATATTAAAGGCTGTTATTAGGCCCAACAGACAAATAATAATGGGAGCTATTTATTTCTGCTTTAATTTTTATTAAAATGATTTCTTTCTTTTAATAAGTGTGTATGGGAAAAACTTCAATCACATGCTTTAAATTTGTACCAAATCCACACGTTTAGTGAGTGAAATTAATGTAATGTTATTGATAATTAAATTCAGCATACGTATGTGGTGAGAAAGGAGGGTTGATTACAGAAGAACCATACAAAATGGGTGTGTCATTAAATGGAGTAACTGGATTAGACATTAATGTGGAAAAGAAAGTTGTTGAAGATAAATTGAAAATGCTTCAACAACAAGGAGCTTCTGAAAATGATATTAAATTTGCCATGAAGGATTTGGGTATCAAAAGGTTAGCATCAATCAAATTATTATTATTTTTATTTTTCTAAAATATTTTTTTATTATTAATAAAATTATTAATAAAATATAAATTTTTTTGGACTAACATGGTTTGCTTTTAATAAATTTTTAGAGCAAAAATGTATGGATGGCCAAACACATATGTGTTTACAAAAGCAATGGGAGAAATGCTTGTTGGAACTATGAAGGAAAATCTGTCCATTGTTATTGTTCGTCCTACAATGATTACAAGCACTTACAAAGAACCTTTTCCTGGTTGGGTTGAAGGAGTAAGGTAAATTAATCACCAATTCTTTGTTAAGAAATTAATTAATTAATTTAATCATGATTATCTGATTTAATATATTTTCATTTTTGCAGAACCATAGACAGTTTAATTGTTGCTTATGGCAAAGGAAAATTAACATGCTTCCTTGCAGACATTGAGGCTATTTTTGATGTGGTGAGAATTGTCATTTGATTTTATTTTCTTAATTTGAAATTGAAATAATTAAAAAAAACTATTTTTAAAATTTATTGAGTAACTAATAATGTATCTAATTATTTGATGTTAAGCAGATTCCTGCTGATATTGTGGTGAATGCAATGATGGTGGCAATGGTGACTCATGCTAATCAACCTAGTGATAACAACATATATCATGTGGGTTCTTCTGTTGGAAATCCAGTTAAATATCGTAATCTCAAAGATTACACTTTCAGATATTTTACTGCAAAGCCATCTTTAGACAAAGAAAGGAAAACCCATCAAGGTTGGGACAGTTACAGTTTTGGAAAACATGAATAGCTTCCAAAGATACATGTATATTCGATACATTCTTCCACTCAAGGTTTTTCAATTTCTAATCCTCGTTTAATAATCCATTAATCGGTGAAACTCACACGAGTACTAATCGGTTTGTATTTTATCAGGCACTAGAGATAGCCAATACGGCTCTTTGTCACTTTTTTGATGGTACTTATTTTGATATCAACAAGAAGGTCCAAACCATGATGCGCTTGGTGGATCTCTACAAACCCTATTTGTTCTTCGACGGCTTGTAAGTCAATAAATTATTTATACAAATGTATAAGATTAACGTTCTATCTAACTGAGCTACGTGATTAATATAATATGTTTTGTGGACAGGTTTGATAATACGAATGTGGAGAAGTTGCAAAAAGAAGCAATGCAAAGTGGGGTGGAGATGAATTTGTTTTACTTTGATCCCAAAATGATTGACTGGGATGACTACTTCATGAATGTTCATATTCCTGGCATTGTCAAATATTGCATGAAGTGAAACTAGCATGGAATTTGAACTTGTTTGTAGTTTTTGTCTTTCAAAACATGAAACTCATTAGAGTTCAAAGTTATGCCAGCGAGTTTAATAGTATTGGTGGTGTACTGTTATGTTTTGAATTTTAATTATAATGTATTACGTGTGGCTAATAAAGTTTAATTATAATCCTTGGTGTAATTTTGGTTAGATATTGATTATCTTTGTTTTGATGTCTAGTTCTTGCAATAAATTTATTTATAGCAACTCATGATATTGTATTCCGTTTTATACAACTTTCTACCACATGATTTTGTGGGCTAACTATCAGCAATCCGTTTTATACAACTTTCTACCACATAGATTTTCTCTTTGATAGTCTTAATGAACAGTCAAAGGTTCGCTTGAAATTTCAGACCACTGAAGATGAAAAATCCAGATTTTTTAATGTTTACATTAGAGTGGTGGTGAATCTAGAGCAATCATATAGTATGCAGGAGATGCTCCATTCAAATGGTTATTTCTCAGTTAAAGCAACCCCTATAGGTGTTAACTTTTGTCTGCTAGAGGACTTAATAGAATGACAGTTGGATGTTTTGGTAGAGGAAAGTAGGAATTGGTTAGGGCAGTGGTTTTAAGAGGTGAGAAAGTGGAAATCAGATGATGTGGATTTTGAAAGAGTTACGTGGCTAAGATGTTATGGTTTGCCGTGTCATGTATGGAACTTGAGGTTCTTCGAGTTTTTATCTTCAACATTGGGAACTTTTATTTGCAATGATGATAATACGAGCAAGGGTCTTAAAATGGATGTTGCAAGGATTATGATCAGAACAAGGTGTGCTATGATGATCAATGAAGTTCTGAACATTTTGATTAATGTTAAATTGTTCAGAATTAAGCTGATGGAGAAGGCTGATTGTCTGGTGGGTAACCTTGCTAGGAGTAACATCAATGGAGATTCTTGGTCGGATATTAGTGATTCAGATTCGGAAAGGAGTCTTAGTGGTTTGGACAACGACGATGACGATGATGTATTCGAGGTTCCTTTCGTCAAAAAGGGCTAAAGAGTTAATGAAGATGATGTGACTTGTGGTCAGGTCATAGGCGAAAAGGCGCTGGTAGCTCTTGACGGGGAAGATGAACTTTAGAAACTTTCACAAAATCAACAATTGTTGGGAACGTCAAACAAAAAGGTGTTTTCCAATATTATTACCAGTGAGGATATAATAAAGGATTTGAGTGGGACAAATCAAAACAACACTATGAAGGTCAATTTAGGTACGCGTCTCGAGTTGATGGAGTTTTCGGAGAAGTCAGAGGAAGGATCTTTTGACAAAGGCTTAGAAGAATTAGGGGGACTCACTTAGATAAGGATGAGGTGAATGTAATGGACTGGGCCATCTGTTTCGGGCCAACCTACTTTGGGCCCAATTTCTTTTGATGGAGCTTGTTTGAGAAAATTTTACCCCATACCCCTACAATTTTAAAAAAATACCAATTTTATCCCTATATATATATATATATATATATATATATATATATATATATATATATATATATATATATATATATATATATATATATATATATATATATATATATATATATATATATTTTTTTTTTTTTTTTTTATAGTGTCAGATTTTTTTAGTCTTCCGAGGAATTCAACACACGAGTTTACCGGAACACTTTCAAAATGACTTCTGGTATACTTTTTTTTCTCAAACCGGAAGACTTATGCAAAGAGTTCCGGTTTACATAAATTATGTACCGGAAGACTTTATGAAAGACTTCCGGTTTGCGTTTTTTTGAGGATGTTCACCGGAACACTTTTCGTAAGAGTTTCGGTACTTGTAAAAAGTGTACCAGAACACTTTTTACAAGTTTTCCGGTTCACATATTTTGGCTACCGGAACTCTTTTCACGAGTCTTCCGGTTTGCATTGTCCATTTTTTTTAAAATCTTTTTTTATGTAGGTTCATAAATTCCTTTACAAATATGCGATAAAGGTCAGATATGCGTAGATACGTCTGATGTTTTTTCAACTCCTAAAATATTTGGTACACGAGAAGAGGTAATAAGATGAATTAAAGAGATCGGAATCCAAAATAAAGTTACGGTTATCATCACTCGTTCAAATATTGAAACAGGCAAGAGAGGAAGAAGTAACAAATTAATATTTGGATGTGATAAAGGAGGAAAACACAAAGATATTGATAGTGGAACCCAGAGTGCGACGAAAAAATGTGGATGTCCATTTAGAATCAAATCAATTCCAGCGACTGATGGATCTGGATGGAAGATTGATGTAAAATGTGGAGTTCATAACCATGATTTACCGGATAGATTAGAAGGTCACGCATTTGTTGGTAGGTTGACAGTGGATCAGAAGCAACATGTTGTTGATTTGACAAAGAGAAAGGTTCCACCTAGACATATTTTGCTTTCATTGCAAGAGCAAGATCCAGATAATGTCACTCGGATCACGCAAATATACAAGCAGAAGAGTATGATAGAAAAAAATATAAGAGGTCCTAGAAGTGAGATACAACATTTGTTTAAGCTTATTGAAGAAGCAGGTTATGTTTATTGGAATAGAAAAAGAGATGACTCTGAAGTTATTAGAGATATCTTTTGGGCTTATCCAGATTCAGTTAAGTTGTTGAATATTTTTCCTATTGTGCTAGTTATGGACATCACTTACAAGACAAACAAATATAGGAAACCTTTGTTTGAAATTGTTGGCATGACATCAACCGAGTCGACTTTTGCTGTCGCATTTGCTTATATTGAGTCTGAGCAGACTGAGACTTTTTGTTGGGTGCTAGATAAGCTTAAACAATTGTTTGTGAAGAAAGAGTTGTGTCCACAAGTGATTTCGACAGATAGAGATATTGCTTTGATGAAAGCCATTGAAATTGTGTTTCCAAGGTCGATCAATATGTTATGTCGATTTCATATTAACAAGAATGTTGGTGCAAAACGGAAACAATATGTGGCTAGTGACATGCAAAAGAAAATTGACGAATTATGGACGGATGTTGTATGGGCTAGTGATGAGGTTGAGTATGATCAAAGGTTGAACCAACTTGAGCAGGCGTGTGTTGATTGTAATGAATTTATTGATTATGTGAAGGACACATGGTTGACACCACATAGACAAAGATTTGTTGGATCATGGATTAATCGAGTGCTATATTTGGGTAACACCACGACTAATCGGTATGTATTTATTTTTAGTATTTCTAAATTGTATATTTCTTTTGATTTTTTTAAAAATAATTTTAATATTTATTAATTTTAGGGTTGAGTCTGCTCATTGGAAGTTAAAGCAAATGTTGGAGAACAGTATTGGTGACATGGTCAAATGTTGGGAGGCTATGAATGACAACTTAAAGTTACAATTGGATAATATTAGAGCTTCTTTTCAAAAGAGTTTTCATGAAGTTGAGCACGCCCACGTAAGTCCATTTTACAATAATTTACGTGGTTCAGTGTCTCGAGATGCATTGAGATGCATTGCTGAAGAGTTAAAACGAGTTGATTATGTTGGAACTAACAAGGAAATATGTCGCTGTACTCTTAGAACAACCTACAGATTACCTTGTGCTTGTGAGTTGACAAGATATAGAATTGATGGTATACCGATACCAATAGATGTTGTGCATGTTCATTGGAGAAAACTAAGTATGGAAGTTAAGTTGGACGAAGACGTAGATGATAGATCAGAGGTGGATATGAGTAGTGCAATAGATGAGTTATGGAAAAGGTTTAAGTCATTGGATGTTGTTGGGAAAAGGGCATTAAAAAGTAGGATTTTTGAACTTGCCTTCCCCACAATGACTTCTATGTGTCCACCACCTGAGAAAATAAAAACTAAAGGGGGAGTCAAGAAGAAAGACAAAAAACCAGTAGGATATGATGTTTATAGAGACCTTTCTATCACGAGTATGTTGATCAAGCATCTCAATCTTCACAGATGCAATCTCAACCATCACAAACTTCGAAGAAGTTGAAATTATCACAGTCTTCACAAAAGAAATCTCAAACATCATAAGCTTCGAAGAAGTTGAAATTATCACAATCTTCACAGTCATCTAAGCAGTTCATCATTCAGTTTCCTAATCACATTCGGTCATATATTGATGATGTAGTTAATGTTGTATCAAATGGTAATTGTGGATTTAGAGTCATTGCTTCATTGCATGGATTTGGTGAAGATGGTTGGCTAATGGTTCGTCGAGACTTGGGGTTGGAAATAATACATAATGAAAGATCAAGTTTGTATGCCAATTTATTTACTGATCAGTTAGCAGTGGTGAGAGAATCTTTGATGATAGAGGAAGTTGGTCCTCAACCACCACATAAATGGTTAACTCTACCAGATATGGGTTACGTGATAGCAAATCGTTATAATGTTGTACTTGTATGTTTAGGAATTGAATGCTGGACTTTCTTCCCTATGACAACTTCATTTTCACCGAATGTAGCAATTTACTGCATTGGTTTTGTAAACAGAAATCATTGGGTTCAGGTACTTAGTTGTTTTTAGATAATGCGATTAACCCTAAGTCTTTTTCGTTATTTTTACTTACTATTTTGATTATTTTTTTATTTAGGTAAACATGAAAGAAGGGTTTCCATTGCCACCAGTGACAGTAGATTGGAAGAAGTTTCGTTCTCCAGCAGCAACATCTTGGATGCTAGGATTTGCAGGACGTCTACAACACTGGCAACAACTTACGCCTATATTACCCACGCATTATAAATTATAAATTATGTTACTCATTTTTAATTTCAAAACATGAATAATGAATTATGTTACTCACTTTTAATTTCAAAACATGAATCATGAATTATGTTATTCTTTTCTAATTTCAAAACATGAATCGTGAATTATGTTATTTATTTTTTAATTTGTAAACATAAATCAACTAGGTCAAATGAGTCTAAAAGTTAACACATAAACATAAAACAATTAGGTCAAATGAGTCTAAAAGTTAACATATAATCATAAATATAAATATAAGTCACTGTGATCGAGCAATATGTAAAGCTTCGAACAAATCCGCAAACTGTGGGTCATCATCTTCAGCACCAGCCTGCTGAAGATAACGATGAATCAACGAAGACACACGAGCCCAGCTAGGATCAGATGGTCCTGCTTCATATACAGGAACTGGCATCTCTGTTGGCGCATCATGCTAGGGTGGCGGTAACAGACGAGGATGCGAGACACGATAATACCACTCAAGATATCCATCATCTGTCTCATGATATGGTTATTAAATTTAAAATAATTAATTATAACATAATAAACTAGATAAAATTTATTAAAACAAAATATACTAAATTAAAATAAATACCTGTAGGAGAGTCGGATAACCACTAAGCTGCTTACAGCTGAACATGGAAGCATCTCCGAGATATCTATAAAGAGTAACCAACGCAGCTGCTCCCCAACTGTATCCTGATAAGCCATCCAAGTCTATAAACAGTGAGAGGTATCATGCCTCGACAAGCGTAAACGTCTTGTCCGCAAAAATAGTGGAACCCACTAACATCGGCAAATAAGCTCTAGTGGCATAATCCCATCTAGACGCGGCTCTATGCTCTACGAACCGATCATATAACCACTCTAGCTTATAGTAGGAACCCCTGCAGTCACGGACTTGTTGTTGTGCTACTCTCCGTGACACTCCTAAATAATCAACAGCCCACTCAACAACAAGCGCTTCACTGATATCTTGAGGGCTCCAGAATACTCCCCTGATGAGCAAGTGAAGTAGGAAAGATACGTCATCTAGAGTAATCGTCATCTCACCAAACGGCATGTGAAATGAAGATGTCTCTAGATGTCATCTCTCTGCAAATGCGGAAACTAAGTTCGTGTCTATCTTTGTTAAACTCGTTCTTTGGCGTGAAGTTAGACCAGACCTAGATATCCAGCCCTCCATCTCTCTGGGTAGCTGTAGTGGAACCCTCTAAATCAACTTCAATCCATGTTCCGCTACCTTTAACTCTTTCTTCGACCCTCTTTCTTGAAAACAATTAAAAGTAAATATATTATAAAATTCAATATTAAAAATTCGAATTCTATTCAATATTAAATAATTTTCGTTTACTTACTTCACCGAACCATATATGTCTAGCAACATGATGTTCGTACTTAACTAACAGAGATGTATCATACGGTCCTCCTAGATATCCAACCGGCTCGGATGCTGATGCAGATGTATCAAAATGCTCTTCTTCATCCATTCTCGATGACTCGCCCCGTCCTAGTCCACGAGGGATCCTACCATCTCTGCCTCGTGTGCGCACCACTGACAAAATAAATAAATAAATAAATATAATTAAAATTTAAAAATTAAAAAAAATCATGAACCGGAAGTCTTGAGTAAAGACTTCCGGTGAACACAACGTAAAACGTGTGTTCCGGAAGACTTAATCCAAGACCTCCGGTGTACAAAAGCAAAAAATTATGAACCGGAAGACTTGCATTAAGTCTTCCGGTGAAGAAACCAAAAGAAACTACAAATCGGAAGATATACATTAAGTCTTCCGGTGAACAAACCAAAAAATCAACAAACCGGAAGACTTATTCTTGGAGTTCCGGTATGTGTTGATAAAAAAATGTGTTCTGGATGATTTGTTGGAAGAGTTCCGGTTTGTAGTAGGAAAAAGAGAGCTCCGGAAGCGTTGAAATCTAAATAAAGTGAAAGTGAACATTTTTTAAAATTATAAGTATTTAAACAAGATATTTTGATCCAATATTTTTTAGTGTAGGAGTGTGGATATAAGTGTAAGAATATGGGGTAAAATTTTCATTTTGACGGTTAGACGGCCTAAGCCCAAAAAGAAAAAAGCGATGGAAGTGAAAGACCTAGGTGAAAAGGGGGTCATTAACCCTTCGTATTTTGCATGTCTAAAATCGAAGAAAGCCACTTCCCCAACAAATTCATTCGGTTATATGGAAGTTACGAGTAAAGGAGATAATCGATTCTCTGGTGGATCAGTGTTATGTCGTGATTCATTAACAAAATTTGATGTCAATCGGTGTAATAATCGGATGAAGAAGAACTTTGATTCCAAGGCAGATAAGGTAGTGTGGGAAACTATCTTTAATTTGAGGATTATTAGCAAAGACAAAAAATAAGAGTCAGTGAAAGCAATTGAGAAAATGGAAAGAAGAGATAAAGAAGGAAATGCTAAGATGGAGGCAAAAAAGAAGCGGTTACCATGAATATTTTACCTCTCAAAATTAGAGGTGGAAGAAGCAAAATGAAGAGAAAGAGAATCATCTTCATCATTCAATCTGGTAAGTTTGATGTTTGTTTTCTTTAAGAAACAAAATCAAGGATTTTGATTGCAGATTCGCTATGGAATTTTGGGGAAACAATGAAGTAGAATGGTCATCATGCGACTCTATGGGAGCTTCAGGCGGTATGATTATTTTGTGGAGAAAATTTTTATTTTTGCTAAATTATAGTTCTAGGGGAAGGTTTCGTGGGTGTTAATGTAGAGTGGAAGAGTACTCAATACAATTTAGTCAATATATACGCATTTTGCAATATGTTGATCAGAAGAATTAAGTGGAAAGATTTATTAAAGGAGAAATAATTTGGAAGAATGAGGTTTAGGAGGGAATTTCAACTCAATGTTTAACAAGGAAGAAAGGTTAGGTTCAAGGGTGAACTGCAAAATTAGTGAAATGGAGAAGTTCAAATGTTTCATTGAATACATGGAGCTCATTGATATGCCATGTATTGGAGGGAGATTTATATGGTTTAATGGTAGTGGAAATGCAATGAGCAGATTGTTTATATTTCTCTTGTTTGGAAATTTAATTTCTGTGTGGAATATCACGACTCAATGGGTTGTTCAGAGAGATGTTTCAGACATTGCCCCATCTGGTTAAAACTAGTATTCATGAGTGGGATCCGAAACCTTTCTTCTTCAACAACTGCTGGTTTAAAAATGAAGACTTTGTGAAGTTCATTAAACATGAATGGAAGAAGATAGAAGTGGCGGGTAGGGGGATTTCAGGCTTTATGAAAAGTTAAAGAGACTGAAAGTCAGGTTGAGATGGTGGAACATAATCATCTTTGGTTGGGTTAATTTAAAAGTGGAGGAACGTGTTGGTGATCTCAATGATCTTGATTGTTTGTTAGTCGCTAATCATGGGGGTTCTATTGCAAAGTTGGTGGAGGATATATCCAAGAGTGTTGAAAATATTTGGAACAAGTTGGAGCTTAAGAAGTGTATGTTGAGGAATAAGTCTAGACAAATGTGGTTGAAAGATGGGGATAAAAACTCCCGTTTCTTCCAAAATTCTCTAAAGGATAGATACAAGAGAAACTTCATCAATTTGGTGGAAATAAAAGGAGGTAGGCTGTAGGGGTGCAGGAGGCGAATAACGAATTCAAGAGTTATTTCGAAGGATTCTTCATAGAAGGTGTTTTAGTAGACCTGTTCTAAACGGTTTGCAGTTCAAATGCCCGAATGATCAAGGTAGATGGCACCTTGAAAAAAAGTTTTCTGAGGATGGAATTAAAGAAGCTATTGGGAATTGCGATAGTAACAAGAGTGAGGGTCTGGATGGTTATAATTTTAAGTTTCTAAAGAAGTGTTGGGGAATCATAAAAGAAGATGTGATTTTGTTTGTCAGGGACTTTCATCTTAAGGCTAGATTAACCAAGGTGTGTACTGCTTCTTCTTTTGCTCTCATACCCAAAATGCATGGTCCTCAGTTTCTGAGCGAGTATAGACTTATTTGTCTCGTTTGGTGTTTGTATGAGATCTTAGAAAAGCTTCTTGCATCTAGGTCGAAAGCATTCATTGGGCATATTATATCTAACAACCAAAGATATTTTTTTCCAGGTAGAAACATTATGGATGGGGTTTTGATGGTTAATGAAGTTTTGGACTTGGCTAAAAGAGAGAAATGTGCTGTTTAGTTATGAAGGTTGACTATGGAAAAGCATACGATAGCGTGAGTTGGAACTATTTGAGGTTTTTATTTAATAAAATGGGATTCAGTGAAAAGTGGATTAGTTAGAAGGAGGCTTGTGTGTTTAACAACTCAATGTCAATGTTAGTGAACGGAAGCACCATAAAGGATTTTAAGGTGGAAAGAGGGCTACGTCAAGGAGATCCGTTATCTCCTTTCTTATTTATGATAGAAATGGAAGGTTTAACTGGTTTTATGGATTCAACAGTGGATATAAAGGAATTTAAAGGTTTCAAGATTAATGATGAAGATACAGTTGATATTCTTCAATTTGTAACAACAAAATCATTCTTGGAGATGGTGGAAGTGACAATCTTTAGAGTGTGAAGGATATTTTGAGAGGGTTTGAGATGATTTATGGTCTGCAAGTTAATTTATGCAAAAGCAACATTTATGGAATCAATATGAGCAATTGGAGTTTGGAGGCTACGTCCTCTTTCCTATCTTGTGGGGTTGATTATCTTCATGTCAATTTTCTAGGAGTTATGGTTGGAGACAGTCCTAGAAGACTGTTTATGTAGAAGGATCTTTTAAGTAAGGTTAGGAGTAGATAATCATCGTGGAGGGGGATATTTCTTTCTTTGGGTGGGAGAGTTATTTTGATTAATTCAGTTTTGAACTCTCTTCCAATATACACTTTATCCTTTCATAAGGCTCCGATTAAGGTGTTGAAAGAGATTTGTAGCATTCAAATTAAGTTCTTGTGGCGAGGGGTAGAGGATAAGAGAGCTATCCATTGTGTTAGTTGGGAGCAAGTGTGTAATTGGGAGCAAGTGTGTAAGGGTTTGGTATAGAAAATTTAGAGGCTTTTAGCAAAGCTTTTATGATGAAGTGGAAGTGTAAGATAGTCAACAAAATTTCATCATTGTGGAGAGGGTTGATTAGGCACAGGTACAAGAATCCTGAAGTGAAGACGTTCATTAGCGATAAAAGTGCGATTAACCATGGACTCTCAATCTGGTGGAGAGATTTAATTATGGTGGACAACATTTAGAATGGAAACTGTAACTGTTTTTATAATAATACTTTTTGTAGGGTCAAAGATGGATTGGAAATCAATCGTTGAAGGACGCATACCCAAAGTTATTTGTTTTGGTTGCTGTCCCAACAAGAAGTATAACATAATTAGGCTGATGGGATCATGGAGTTTGGAATTGGAATTCGCAGGCTTTAAGGATTAATCAAAATGACTTAGACAGTTGGTAAGGGGATGAATTATAGGAGTTGCTTTCGAATATGGCAATAATGTAGGATGAAGATGATTGTTTTGCATGGTTACCAGAGACTGATGAACTATTTTTTGTTAAATCTGGTTATGAGGCGTTAGAATCAAGGACTGCCATTGTCCTTATCATAGAAGAGAAGCGAATTGCCGTCAACTTTGTGTGGAAAATTCTGGCTCCTTTGAATGTTTTAATGTTTGGATTGAGATGGGCTCTAAATAGGCTCCCTACCAGAGATCAATTGGTGAGAAGGAAGTTTTTGGTTGACGACAGAAACAAGTGTTGTGCGCTATGCTTTAAGGATGATGAATCAAAGTAGCATGTTTTTTTTTTGTAGATATGTGTTCAGAAGTAGAATTTGGGAAGTTGTAGTCATTTTATTGGCCCCATATTTGGAATTGACAGTGGAGGATTTTATTTTCATTTTCTTCTAAGTTTCAGAAGGTGAAGCATGAGGGGGATCGCAAAATTCTAAGCGTTATTTGGTTGGAGGCTATTTGGATTATTTGGTTGATGCGAAATGTCGTTATTTCTAAAGGTAGTGTTCTGAATTTTAAGGAGTGCTTGTCTACTATCAAATTTCAAGCTTGGGAATGGTTACGTGTTTGTAGCAATTCTAAATCTTCTTGTAGTTTTTTTATGATTGGTATGTTGCCCCCTTTTATTGTTTAATTTGATTGGTTAATCTGAGTTTCTTTTGTATGGGGTTTGAGTACCCCTTGTACTCGAGTTTTTAATAATTGAAGTGTTTCATTGCTTATTAAAAAAATATTATTAAAATTATTAGAGTGCTTTTACAATATAATAACTTTTTTTAGTAAGACAACAAAAGTATATTTCCACAGGAATGGACGAGAAACAGATAACAAATTGTGCTTTTAACTTTTTTATAGGACAAAATCATTGATGTTAAAAACTACATTTGTAAACATATGAGACATCACATATGTATGATTTTTTAAATTATTTGTTAAAAGATCTGTTGTCTCGAGATGATTGGACTCAATAAAGAGATCAAATCCCAAAGTGCATACACAATGGCTGATAATTGTCCCCACCCTCTGTTCAAGGAATAAACAAACATGATATTTTAAAGACATGTTTGGCATAGGCATTGTAGCACCCCAAAATTTTCCCACCATTTTTCTTAAAACCTTGGCCTATGTTTCATATCATTTTGCATCAACATTTATGCATAACATTGGTTCTAGGCAGGAGATCAAGGTATCTTGTTCAACACTCAAGAGAAGAGCTTGATTCTCAAAGCTCAAGCAAGGGTTTATTCTCAAACTTGTGGTATTCTCAAGCCCCAAGGTCCTCTCACCATCAAGACATGTCTCACAATCATCTGGATCAAAGTTACAAGTATTGATCACCTCCTCCTATCTTGTGAACAACTAGATTAGAGTTTTGGTTCAAAAGGCATTTGTGGCTAGTTAATTGGGAAAAACATGATTATAAGGCTCAATACACATCTTGATGGGTCTCTATGTTGCGGTGAGAATCGTGATACCAAGCTATTGATTAACTTGAATCTTAACTCTTAAATTCACAACCGGACTTTAATTTATCCAAAAAGGAAAGGTTTAAAGAAAGAAAAAACCTATTAAAATGCAAAGCAAAAAGCAAGGCTTAAAGCTAAGCAAAGAGAGATCTAAAGGTTCGGGGGTTGGTTATGCCTAGGGTAGGTATTTCACATCCTAAACATCTGTAGTACTCTACAGGAACCTCTTGTTAATATTTGTGTTTGCTAAAGTTTGCTTGCTAAAGGAAAAGTGATAGGGGTAAAGATATAAAGTATATACAAAGTATGTACAAAGTTTGTACAAAGTTTGCTCGCGAAGACATCGCATCTCGTGCCTACGTATCCGGACGGGAATGGAATCAGAGCAATCGTAGTTCCCCTAACTAGGGGTGAAGAACTCTTGACTGTGGTCAAGGTTCCAAAGGGAAAGTAAATGTCTGCTAAGAGACACCTACATAGAGTACGGAGACTCTAAACTAAAGTTATGTTAGCAAAGAGGGGAATGTCCACAGCGGAACGACTAAATAGAGCACGGCGACTCTAACGCTAAATTTGTAAATGTAAACACGGGAAATGTCCACGGCGGGACGACTAAATAGAGCACGGCGACTCTAACGCTAAATTTGTAAATGTAAACACGGGAAATGTCCACGGCGGGACGACTAAATAGAGCACGGCGACTCCAAATCCTATGGTAAAGGTAAACATTCACGGAAAAACATCGTGACCAGAGAGGACGGACCCAAAAACATGGAAACGGACAAGTCATGACATAAAATCAGGTGACAAGATAATTATTAATTAATTTAAATATAAATATATAATAAGATTAACTAATAATTTAATTAATCAAATTAAATAAAAATATTTAAATCAATTAATAATTAAACAATTTTTTTTTTTACATTTTTCAAATGTTTAAATTTAAATGAAAATACTAAAAATAATTAAAATGTTTTCTTTTTTTTTTTATAGTATTTTTGAATTAAATATATAAAGAGAAAGATTATATAAAAAAGACAAATAATTATAATATAAAATGAGATGTGTAAAATTAATAGAAAATTAAACGAAATCAACTAATAATTACTTAAATTTACATTAATAATAATAATAATAATAATAATAATAAACATAATAGTAATAATAAAAAAAAAAAATAAATAAATAAATCATGCCAACGCATGAAAAAGGGGCGGACGATTTACACGGAGAGAGTGGGTTAGTTTCAAAATTTAAAAATTAAAAAAAAAGAAAGAGAAGTATGTATATATATATAAACTCAACCGTAAAATATGTATATATAAAACTTGTTTTAAAGAAAAGTATGAACAACTTGTTTTATACATTGGAGCAACAATAAATTAATTATTTAAATAAGAAAAAGTATAAGTATAAATAGTTTGTTAGTATAATTTAACACCAGCAAATAAAAGATAAAGAAATTAATAGCTAATTAAAAACACTTAAATGCACCATATTGTAAATGGATCACTGAAACAACAAATAAAATAATTAATTTGATCTAACTTAAAATCTCATACTAACTTAAATTAATCTTAGTATAGAAAACTATGATGTCACAAAATATTTACATTGCACACCGTAAAATCACATAACACATAGATGAGAAAAAAAAATTAATAAAACGAAAGAGAGCTTACCAGAGAAGATGTGCACGGTGGTGTCTAGTCGGAAATGGAAATGTGTAAATTAGAGGTCAGAACATGAAAGTGTAGTGGTTTTGTGGATTTCTTATTTTATAAATAAGAATGTTGTTTTCACCTTGCAGCAAGTGTGGGTTATGGTGGATGTAGTGACACGAAGGTGACTTTGGAAAATGAAGAAGAGGAAAGTGGTTCTTTTTTATGATGAAATATGGTGATGATGTTGTTATTTTAAAGTGAGGAAAATGGAGTATGGGGATGTATTTTTGTGGTGATGAAAGTGTGTAGATTAGGTAGGATATTATGATGAAGTGTGTTGTCTAAGAGAAAATGATGATGGTAGTACATGGAGTAGCCCTTCTAGCCTTTTTCTTTTTCAAATTTTGTGGGATTTTGGAGGCTAGAGGTAGTAGCTTGTGGGAGTAATATATGGTAAAGAGTACAAAGATGGGTAGCATGCTATTATGTACTATCTACTACAAAATTGAACAAAATCTACTTTATGTACTATAAGATCAAAACTTTTTTAAAAGCTCCCTAAAATAAGGAAAAGTTAGACATAAAAAGAATAAATTATTTACAATAAAATCTAAAATAAAGATTTGATGGATTAAAAGAATATATTAATTAAAAGAAGAAATAAAGACAGTAAAAAACGAATAATTGGGTCGGTATCGAAGTACTCGAAAAAATAAAATGAATACACCAAAGTGATCAGCAAAAAATATACGATTCGGAAAAATACAGCGTTTTGTCAGATTTTGAAATAAATTTTACCCGCTAAAACGGCTTAAACTGTCCAAAAAGTTTATTTCAGCTGATAAATTGGGTATTATGAAAAATGTAAGAGATGATAAACTATACAGATGATGCAAAAAGATGCGGGATCTTAGAGTCAAAAATTAGGGTGCAACAGATGCCCCTATTTAAGTTTCTTCGATCCGGAGAGGTGAAAATTGAAATTTTCGTCTCGACACGGTCGGAGAGACTTAAATACAAACATGCACAATTTTTGACCCTAAGATGCCACAAAATACTTATGATATGATATGATATGCAAGACAAAGATTCTACGAGGAAAGATGCCACAGGAGACGAATATATATTGGGAAGATGTTGCAACTCCACTGGGGAAAGACTGACAACTTCACGGGAAAAAGTATCTAGCAGACACAATTGAGGAAAATAAAATATTATGAACATCTGCCAATGTGACAAAGAGTATCCAGTAATACTTGAAAAGAGAGGGACAAACCCTAAACAAAGACACAGACATCCGGAAAAACATCAGATGCTGAAAGTAACACACAGTGAGATAACAGAAACATCCAGAAAGTAAAAGAAACTTACTGGGGAAAAAGTCACAGTCACCAGAGGTTTTGTCAGAAGTGCATTGAACAAAACTCTGATAGACACAAAGGTGTTCTAGAAAAACATCAGACGGAAAAAGAAATAAATTCTGGTAAAACATCAGAATCAAGGTAAATATCTGAAAAAACATCATAACAGAGACTCAATCTGGAAAACCATCAGATAAGTTCTTGAAAAACCATCAGAAAGAGAAATAAATATCTGGAAAAATCATCAGATAGTCACGACACAAACTTGTTTGGTAGGTGCCAAGTGAGTTGGAATTTGACCACAAGGTAAGACGTGAATAAAACATGGCCTTGGGGAAAATCAGATGGGGAATAAAACACCCATGATGCCAGGTAAATGGGGAATAAAACACCCAAGTAGAATAAATTCATCCACAAGGTAAGACGCGAATAAAACACGACCTCGGGAGAAGGAGAGCAAATGGGAATAAAACACCATGATGCCAGGTAAATGGGGAATAAAGCACCCAAGTAAAATAAATTCTTCCACAAGGTAAGACGCGAGTAAAACACGACCTCGGGAGAAAGAGAGCAAATGGGAATAAAACACCATGATGCCAGGTAAATGGGGAATAAAACACCCAAGTAGAATAAATTCATCCACAAGGTAAGACGCGAATAAAACACGACCTCGGGAGAAGGAGAGCAAATGGGAATAAAACACCATGATGCCAGGTAAATGGGGAATAAAGCACCCAAGTAAAATAAATTCTTCCACAAGGTAAGACACGAGTAAAACACGACCTCGGGAGAAAGAGAGCAAATGGGAATAAAACACCATGATGCCAGGTAAATGGGGAATAAAACACCCAAGTAGAATAAATTCATCCACAAGGTAAGACGCGAATAAAACACGACCTCGGGAGAAGGAGAGCAAATGGGAATAAAACACCATGATGCCAGGTAAATGGGGAATAAAGCACCCAAGTAAAATAAATTCTTCCACAAGGTAAGACGCGAGTAAAACACGACCTCGGGAGAAAGAGAGCAAATGGGAATAAAACACCATGATGCCAGGTAAATGGGGAATAAAACACCCAAGTAAAATAAATTCTTCCACAAGGTAAAACGCGAGTAAAACACGACCTCGGGAGAAAAAGCAAATGGGGATAAAACACCATGATGCCAAGTAAATTGAAATTTGTCCACAAGGTAAGACGCGAGTAAAACACGACCTCGGGAGAAAAAGCAAATGGGGAATAAAACACCCAGGTAAAATAAATTCGTCCACAAGGTAAGACGCGGGTAAAACGCGAACTCGGGAGGAAAAGAAAATGGGGAATAAAACACCCATGATGTGCACATGTATATGAATTATGCTTATGATATACGCATGCATAAATTATGCAGATGACATATGATCAAATGCAAATGCAAATATCGACGACAAGGCTCGACTCTTTTGGTGAGAAGACAAGACTGGAAGACTGATTCCTCAACACGGAGATCACTGTCATACTGCTTGGGGACTAAATATGTTACTGCTGAACACATCTCTGCCACACTGATAAATTGTATCAAAATAGACGATCCTTGTAGGATGGATAAAGAGCTGCTTGGGGTTTCTTCAAGTAAATTATCCCAGTTTAGCTGTCTGTTGTAGATGAACTGATAATTACTTCAGCTTGTCTTGATGTTGAAGATGACTGATCGATTGGGTGCTTGGAGAGCTTGCCCCAGTCTGAGTCTTGAAATATATTATGGATAAGCCAAATCTGAGAATACCATGCCTTGAACAAATATTGAATTGATTCTTAGACAGGATGTAAAAGGAACTTGCCCCTGATAGGATCACTTGACCAAGTTTCTCAATGTTTGAAAATTCCTTGAGAAGAAAGCCAGCTTGCAAACAAAAGTGTTCATACAAACATGGTAATGTAAAGTTCATGCAACTTTTGAAATCAAAATCATTTTTGAAAGATGCAAAGTAAAAAAGTCATTGATCGGAACACAGCGGTTCAAGACACTCAAAGTTTAAAACAAAGGTGTACTGCCAAACTAATTGATTTGCAAAAATATTTTGGAGTCAGTGTACGTAACCTTGTTGTAGTATGCTTTCAAAATAACCTTGCTTCAGTTAGGTCTTTTGAGGGTTGTAATGTGGTCTGGTTCACGGTTTAAGAAACAAAGGATAAAGGCTCAACTTTTATTTGTACCCACCCAATCTACGTGATAATCTCCAGTCCTATGCTCAGTTAAATCAGACTATGTGCTCAGGTTCCCATAGATTAGGAATTGCACTGATGATAGTAATGATGATGGTTCAGAAGTTAACAGACTTTTTGAAAAGGCAGTCACTGCTTCTTTACAACATTTGGTTGTTTTGAAATTAAAGGATTTAAAGATCTCCTCTATTTATTATCCCTAACTTTTGCCTGAACTGTTTCTTTTGAAGCTTACAGTCAGCGGGATGCCCCAGTTTTGCCTAAGTTTCCTTCATAGGTTTTAACTTAGTGGGCTTTTTTTCTTTTTTAAAGAAAGAGAGTGACTGTCTGGATTTAATGATTACGGTGAACTATCATCGGCTTTTTGACTTGAAAAATATCTTCGACACTTGTTTGTTGTGTGTGAAGGAATATAAATCGTGGTTGCAACCTTTATACGAAAGGTGTCTTATATGAACACACAACCAAGTTAACTGAGGACTACCCACCCCAAGGTTGAAACTGCGGGTTTTTGTAAAGAAAGAAACTCCAACTTCTAGGCTCGAAGGGGTTGACAAGGGATTAACTTCCTTATTTCTCCAGTGTTTGGGAGTTGAAACAATGCCTTACATCATCAACAAAGTTTGATTGAAAGCATACTGACAGCAGTTATGGGTATAGCGTTTTCATCATCCTCCCTCAAATATTTGCATAATCAAAAATTTGGACAAGGAGTAAATATTTGAAAGATAAAGCATAAAAGTGAAAACAATAGGCAAAATGATTTGAAATCAAAAGTTGTGATGCTCATTCATTAAGATGAAAGTACAAACACTAAATAAAAGCAAACAAGCTTAAACAAAATGAAGGAAAATGCAAACAATGAGAAACAAAAGGCCTAGTGACTAAATTTGTCCTGTCTGAAACACTGGCCCTCAAAAAAAAAGATAGTCTGCTGTAGTCGGACTGAAGCTTCACTTTTGATGTTATGGCAATGGATTATTCTGGACATTCGGATGATTATCCTTAAAACCAAGGATTCCAGTTTTAATCAACTCACGCACTCTAGCTTTCAGTGCATAACAATGTTCCAAGTCGTGGCCTGGGGCACCCTCATGAAAAGCACAATGGAGGTCAGCTCTAAATCCAGCTGGAGGAGGATTAGGAGTTTGCAAAGCCTTTGTAGTAATCAACCCTTGTCGAACCAGATCAGGATAAAGTTCTGTATATGTCATGGGAATAGAATCAAATTGATTTCTATTTCGATACTGGTTTTGTTCAACAGTTAGACGTTGAGGAATCTGAGCTGGTCGTGGAGCAGCAGCAGCAGTAACGGCAGCAATAGCAGGGTGGTTATACCTTGGCTGAGGACGAGGATTTCTCACTTCAACCATGACAGCGTTAGTTTGCTCTTCCTTCTTCTTATGGAAAGTCCCAAAGGATTTCTTTGCACCGTTAGAAGATTCAGCAACTTTGGACACTTTACCATTTTTCAGCCCTTCTTCTAACCTTTGGCCGATGGTTACCAGATCTGTAAAGCTCGAAGAGACGCTCCCAATCATCTTTTCCCAATAGAAAGGAGACAAAGTATCCATGAACATTCCAGTTAGCTCTTTCTCTGCTAGAGGGGGTTCAACTTGGGAAGCCAACTCTCTCCAACGTTGAGCGTATTCTTTGAATGATTCTTTCTCATTTTGAGACATGTTTTGAAGTTGACGACGGTCAGGAGCCATATCTAGATTATATTTGTATTGTCTCATGAAGGCATTGGCGAGATCTTGGAAGCAGTTGACGCTGTTATGTTCTAAATTCATATACCACTTTAGAGAGGCACCACTCAAACTGTCTTGAAAGCAGTGGATGAGCAGCTTCTGGTTGTTGGTGTAGGCTGCCATCCTTCGGTAGTACATGACCAAATGGGCTCTTGGACATGAGTGCCCCTTATATTTCACAAACTCTGGAGTCTTGAACTTTGTAGGAATAACCAGACCAGAAACTAAGCACATATTGTTTGCATCAATGTTGAAGAAGTCAGTTCCCTCAACAGCTTTGAGTCTCTTGTCTATATTATGAAACTGTTCACGGACAATCTCAGGCTCAACAAAATCTTCACGGTCCTCACCTTGAGCACTAGCAGCATTGTAATCAAAGAAAGGAGTCTCAAAGGGAGCTTGGCCGTTCTGAGCAACAGTGTGGACCACAGGTCTGGGCTCTGTAAAAACAGGAGCTGGAAAAACTGGTCTGACAGCCTGACCAATCATGGCAGTAGATGCAAGAGGTGGAGAGTAGTTAGGAGGTAAACCAAACTCTGGCCAAGTAGATTGTGGCATTTGAACAGGAGGAGGGTCAACATTTGAAACTTCTTGAATGACAGTCCTTTGAGATGGCTCTCCTCTGGCAATCAATACTTGAAGCATCTCAGTAAGTTTAGTCATGCCTAACTTCAACTCATCGATCTCCATTCGGACCTCTGCATTGTGTGCTTCCTGTTCTGACATCCTGCGTCTATAGTTAGCTCTAGTCCGATATCGGTGTCGAGGAATCAGTTTGGCGACTCAAAGGCACACTGGATGATGAAGACAACTGAAGATGAGCGACTGGACAAACAGAGGTATGCTACAAACCATGCAAAGATGCAAATGCAATGCAATGCGATGCAAGACAGGAAGCAAAACACACATAACAGGATCAAAGGTTCGAGATCACAGCATGAGGTCTGGGTAAAGAACCAACCACAGGGTATGTACTAGGGGTAAAGCACCTGTACAACAGGTTCTAACAAAGTTCCCAGAGTCGACAACCCATCTTTCGGATATTATCGACACACCAAATACTTGGAAATCAATAATATTCTCAAGAGAGTCTCGTCTGAGTGTAGTATCGCGTATCAACTACTTCGGGATTACTCCCTCATAGTCATCGCACTACGTCCTAAAAGGCCAAGTGGTGTAAAAGGTAACTAAAGTTCTCAGTATCACAGACTCCAGTCGATAATAGTAAAAGTTTTCGCGAATACACTCGCTCGACCGAACCATTTTCGAAAGTGTCTCAACTGAGCGGTGGTTTCTCAAGTCAGCTTGGTCGGGAATCAACTCCCTATAAGCCTTCTTGAATATACCACCATCCTATCATAAGTGCGCTCAAGTACGGGTATAGTACTATCTCACCACTCAAGGTAACAACCCTGCATACAGAAGAACCCAAGCACAAACAGATAGATGTACAAATATATACAAATATAAAAGCAAGTAAACATATAACAAACACAAATAAAAACAAGGTGGGCTTAACCCTCTTAGGGGATTTCCCCAGCGAAGTCGCCATTTCTGTTGCGGTGAGAATCGTGATACCAAGCTATTGATTAACTTGAATCTTAACTCTTAAATTCACAACCGGACTTTAATTTATCCAAAAAGGAAAGGTTTAAAGAAAGAAAAAACCTATTAAAATGCAAAGCAAAAAGCAAGGCTTAAAGCTAAGCAAAGAGAGATCTAAAGGTTCGGGGGTTGGTTATGCCTAGGGTAGGTATTTCACATCCTAAACATCTGTAGTACTCTACAGGAACCTCTTGTTAATATTTGTGTTTGCTAAAGTTTGCTTGCTAAAGGAAAAGTGCTAGGGGTAAAGATATAAAGTATATACAAAGTATGTACAAAGTTTGTACAAAGTTTGCTCGCGAAGACATCGCATCTCGTGCCTACGTATCCGGACGGGAATGGAATCAGAGCAATCGTAGTTCCCCTAACTAGGGGTGAAGAACTCTTGACTGTGGTCAAGGTTCCAAAGGGAAAGTAAATGTCTGCTAAGAGACACCTACATAGAGTACGGAGACTCTAAACTAAAGTTATGTTAGCAAAGAGGGGAATGTCCACAGCGGAACGACTAAATAGAGCACGGCGACTCTAACGCTAAATTTGTAAATGTAAACACGGGAAATGTCCACGGCGGGACGACTAAATAGAGCACGGCGACTCTAACGCTAAATTTGTAAATGTAAACACGGGAAATGTCCACGGCGGGACGACTAAATAGAGCACGGCGACTCCAAATCCTATGGTAAAGGTAAACATTCACGGAAAAACATCGTGACCAGAGAGGACGGACCCAAAAACATGGAAACGGACAAGTCATGACATAAAATCAGGTGACAAGATAATTATTAATTAATTTAAATATAAATATATAATAAGATTAACTAATAATTTAATTAATCAAATTAAATAAAAATATTTAAATCAATTAATAATTAAACAATTTTTTTTTTTTACATTTTTCAAATGTTTAAATTTAAATGAAAATACTAAAAATAATTAAAATGTTTTCTTTTTTTTTTTTTATAGTATTTTTGAATTAAATATATAAAGAGAGAAAGATTATATAAAAAAGACAAATAATTATAATATAAAATGAGATGTGTAAAATTAATAGAAAATTAAACGAAATCAACTAATAATTACTTAAATTTACATTAATAATAATAATAATAATAATAATAATAATAAACATAATAGTAATAATAAAAAAAATAAATAAATAAATAAATCATGCCAACGCATGAAAAAGGGGCGGACGATTTACACGGAGAGAGTGGGTTAGTTTCAAAATTTAAAAATTAGAAAAAAAGAAAGAGAAGTATGTATATATATATAAAACTCAACCGTAAAATATGTATATATAAAACTTGTTTTAAAGAAAAGTATGAACAACTTGTTTTATACATTGGAGCAACAATAAATTAATTATTTAAATAAGAAAAAAGTATAAGTATAAATAGTTTGTTAGTATAATTTAACACCAGCAAATAAAAGATAAAGAAATTAATAGCTAATTAAAAACACTTAAATGCACCATATTGTAAATGGATCACTGAAACAACAAATAAAATAATTAATTTGATCTAACTTAAAATCTCATACTAACTTAAATTAATCTTAGTATAGAAAACTATGATGTCACAAAATATTTACATTGCACACCGTAAAATCACATAACACATAGATGAGAGAAAAAAAAATTAATAAAACGAAAGAGAGCTTACCAGAGAAGATGTGCACGGTGGTGTCTAGTCGGAAATGGAAATGTGTAAATTAGAGGTCAGAACATGAAAGTGTAGTGGTTTTGTGGATTTCTTATTTTATAAATAAGAATGTTGTTTTCACCTTGCAGCAAGTGTGGGTTATGGTGGATGTAGTGACACGAAGGTGACTTTGGAAAATGAAGAAGAGGAAAGTGGTTCTTTTTTTATGATGAAATATGGTGATGATGTTGTTATTTTAAAGTGAGGAAAATGGAGTATGGGGATGTATTTTTGTGGTGATGAAAGTGTGTAGATTAGGTAGGATATTATGATGAAGTGTGTTGTCTAAGAGAAAATGATGATGGTAGTACATGGAGTAGCCCTTCTAGCCTTTTTCTTTTTCAAATTT
>CAWUDS030007176.1:0-25463 GCA_963859935.3 Lathyrus sativus
CCTTTTTTCTTCTCCGGGAAAAGAAGTTCATGACCCGAGGGCCTCTACCTCCACGCGGCATTGCCCCGTCAGGCTTTCGCCCATTGCGGAAAATTCCCCACTGCAGCCTCCCGTAGGAGTCTGGGCCTTGTCTCAGTCCCAATGTGGCTGATCATCCTCTCGGACCAGCTACTGATCATTGCCTTGGTAAGCTATTACCTCACCAACTAGCTAATCAGACGCAAGCCCCCTCCTTGGGCAGATTGCTCCTTTCGCTCCTCAGCCTTATTTATATGGGGTATTAGCAGCCGTTTCCAGCTGTTGTCCCCCTCCAAGGGCAGGCTCTTACGCGTTACTCACCCGTCCGCCACTGGAAACACCACTTCCCGTCCGACTTGCATGTGTGAAGCATGCCGCCAGCGTTCATCCTGAGCCAGGATCAAACTCTCCATGAGCCTTCCTAGTTGCATTACTTATAGCTTCCTTGTTTCTAGACAAAGTTGATTTGGAATTGGATACAAAGTTACTGAACTAACTGACTGAGCTGAGGATAACTTATCTTCTATTCTTCTATCCACAGACTTACTATTTGCCCAGACCAGAGTTGCCTCCCAGAAATATTATAAGGCCTTAACCCCCCTTAATGTATACCCCATAGCCTCTTATCTACTCGGATTGGATCTCCTCATCCAAATTGAAAAATTGATATTGGGTTTAGGGATAATCAGGTTCGAACTGATGACTTCCACCACGTCAAGGTGACACTCTACCGCTGAGTTATACCCCTTCCTTGCCCCTATCGAGAAAAAAGACTGACTAATCCTAAGTCAAAAGGTCGAGAAATTCAACGCGACTATTTTTTTTGTTTACTTAAACAACTTGAATTGGGCCTTCTTTTCACACTCTTACGTATACAAAAAGAATGGGCAAAATTAGATTGAATTGTCAACTGCTCCTATTGGAAATAGGATTGACTATGGATTAGAGCAATATCATATGATTTCATAAAACCATAGGATTTTCCGGATCTAAATAAAGAAGATTTGGCCAGTGTTCTATTCAATACGGGTAAGAACCCGACTCCGTATTCTTAAAAATAGAAAAAAATCTGAACTAAGGCAAGATTAAATGGATGAACCCGTTTTTTCTTGTGACAAAGATTTTTTAATTTACGAAATAACTGAGTTACATCATCTATTTTTCCATTTCAATTCAAGAGTTCTTATGTGTTTCCATTTCTCCCCCGAGACCCTGAAAAAGATACCAATTTTTTTAGGAACACATAGAAGATTCATCATTACAAAACAAAAAAAAGAGTGGTAATCCGACCATTAACACAGAATTTTGAACTTGTTATCCTCTTGTCTAGCAGGCAATTACTTCAGCGAAAAGGATGATTTATTCGGATCGACATGAGAGCCCAACCACATTGCATTGCCAAAACCTATGTTGTATATTGGAACGACGTTGATCTACTTGCTTTTATGATGTTACAATCATCTTGTTGCCTTTCTCCTCCGCCCACAGCGATAAAATGTAGCTAGTTCATCACGAAAGAAAGGACTCTCTGAACCGAGATCATTAACTAATATATAATAATAGAATAGTATACAATACAACTGTCTTTTCCCATATATTCTCTCTGGGTTCCGTTGCTACTACACGCTTTACACAATTAATCGTAAAAATTAGATTATTCTAAATATATATAGAATCTAATTTTTTTGAATGAGTCATAAGCAACTACAAAAAAATAATTATCTTTTTCATTACTGGATTGAAGTCAGAACTAGATAGTTCTAATTTAGTGCTTTTTTTTTTGATTTCAAAAAGTCAAAATTGAAAAAAAAACAGATCTGAATAGAGAAATCAAAACGTTCTTTTACTTAAATAAAAAAAATGATTCCATATATCATATATTTCTCTATTCAGATCTGTTCAATAAAATTACTTTTTATTCTCAATTTATATAATAAATGTTTAGAAATGTACTCATAAATATCGAACTTTACTTTATTCAATCTCGACGATTGACTAAATACTGGGTTATTATGATTTCGAGTAAGCCGCTATGGTGAAATTGGTAGACACGCTGCTCTTAGGAAGCAGTGCTAGAGCATCTCGGTTCGAGTCCGAGTAGCGGCATGGCATCCTATATTTTATTTGAAAAATTTTCAAATAATCATATCATAAGTCCTATAATGAATTCCCTATTTCTATTCCGAGTATTCATACCTTTTTTATTTTCATTATAGATATTTTTATTTTCATGATATATATGATATTATCAACTTTAGAGCATATATTAACTCATATATCGTTTTCCCTTATATCAATTGTTATTTCAATTCATTTGATAACCTTATTAGTCAATGAAATTGTAGGATTATATGATTTGTCCAAAAAAGCCATGATAATAACTTTTTTCTGTGTAACGGGATTGTTAATTACTCGTTGGTTTTTTTCGGGACATTTACCATTTAGTGATTTATATGAATCCCTAATCTTTCTTTCATGGGGTTTTTCAATTTTTCATATGGTTCTTTTTTTTAAAAAGGAGAAAAACCTTTTAAGTACAATAATTGCACCAAGTGTTATTTTTACCCAAGCCTTTGCGACTTCGGGTCTTTTAACCAAACTGCATCAATCCGTAATATTAGTACCCGCTCTACAATCCCATTGGCTAATGATGCACGTAAGTATGATGATACTGGGCTATGCAGCTCTTTTATGTGGATCATTATTATCAGTGGCTATTTTAGTCATTACGTTTCAAGAAGTCATCCAAATTCTTTCTTTTACCAAGAATTTTGATTCTTTAAAAAAATCAGTTGATTTTGTTGAAATCAAATACATGAATAGGAATGAAAGAAACAATGTTTTACGAAAAACTTATTTTTCTTCTTCTAGAAATTATTATAGGTCTCAATTTATTCAACAATTGGATCGTTGGGGTTATCGTATTATTAGTATGGGTTTTCTCTTTTTAACGGTAGGTATTCTTTCAGGAGCAGTATGGGCTAACGAGGCATGGGGTTCCTATTGGAATTGGGATCCAAAGGAAACTTGGGCCTTTATTACTTGGACCATATTCGCGATTTATTTACATACTAGAAAAAATAAAAAATTAGAGGGTGTAAATTCTTCAATAGTGGCCTCGATAGGATTTCTTATAATTTGGATATGTTATTTGGGGATCAATCTATTAGGAATAGGACTACATAGTTATGGTTCATTTACATCTAATTGACTCAAAGAACCTGATAAAGAAAAATATGGAAAGCATATAAATATATACTTTCCATAAATCGTCGAGAACCCTTTCAATCAAGTAATGTAATGATTCAAGGGGTTCTCACAAACAACAAACATATTCGATTCTAATTTCAATTTTTTAAATGAATCTAACGGGAAAATATTTTTTTGTATCTTTTTGATTCATTTATTCACAAAAATCATCCATCAAAAATGAGATAGAATAGCTTCAACCTTGTCAACCGAAAATGAGAAAATGAAATCTGGATAAATACCAATACCTATTATGGGTATAAGGATAGAAATAGAAATAAATAATTCTCTGGGCCCAGAATCAAAAAAAGAAGAGTTTGATGTATTAAAAAACTTGTATCCATAGAACATTTGCCGTAAGATAGATAATAAATAAATAGGAGTTAATATCATTCCAATTGCTGTTACAAAAGTAATTAGTATTTTCATCATGAAAAGATATTTTTGACTAGTAATTATTCCAAAAAAAACTATCAATTCTGCAACAAAACCGCTCATGCCAGGCAATGCAAGAGAAGCCATTGATAAGATAGTGAAAATAGTGAATATTTTTGGCATTGGGATAGCCATTCCGCCCATTTCGTCAAGATAAAGAAGACGCAGTCTATCATAACTAGTTCCTGCCAAGAAAAAAAGGGCAGCGCCAATAAATCCATGAGATATTATTTGTAAAATGGCCCCGTTGAGACCAGTATCACTTATAGAACCAATTCCTATAATTATAAAACCCATATGAGATACGGAAGAATAAGCGATTCTTTTTTTTAGATTCCGTTGACCAAAAGATGTTGCAGCGGCATAGATTATTTGAATACAACCTAATATCATTAACCAGGGGCAAAATATGGAATGAGCGTGGGAAAAAAATTCCATATTAATTCGAACCAACCCATATGCTCCCATTTTTAATAAGATTCCGGCTAAAAGCATACAAGTGCTGTAATGCGCCTCTCCGTGGGTATCTGGTAACCATGTATGTAAGGGTATAATCGGCGATTTGACAGCAAAAGCAATAAGAAATGCCGTATAGAATATTATTTCTAGTGCCACGGGATATGATTGATTAATTAATGTTTCAAAATTAAATGTTGGTTCATTAGAGCCATATAAACCAATACCCAGAATTCCCATTAATAAAAAAACAGAAGCTCCTGCAGTGTACAAAATAAACTTTGTAGCTGAATACAAACGTTTCTTTCCCCCCCACATGGATAAAAGTAGATAAACGGGAATTAATTCCAATTCCCACATGATGAAAAAAAGTAAAATGTCTCGAGAAGAAAATGGTCCTATTTGACCGCTATACATTGCTAACATCAGGAAATAAAATAATTGGTATTTTCGAGTAACCGGCTGAGCTGCTAAAGTGGCTAAAGTAGTTATCAATCCTGTCAGTAAAATAGGTCCTATGGAGAGTCCATCTATTCCTAATCTCCAGTAAAAATCAAAAAAATGGATCCATTTATAATTCTCCGTCAGTTGAATTAGTGGATCATCCAATTGGAAATGATAACAAAATGCATAGGTTGTTAGAAGGAGATCGATTAAGCATATACAAATGCTATACCACCTAATTACCTTATTTCCCCTATGAGGAAATAAGAAAATTAAGGAACCTGCGGCTATTGGGAAAACAACAACTATTGTTAACCAAGGAAAAAAATTCGTGATAAAAATAAGATACACTTGGGCCAGAAAAGCCCATGCTCAAAATAAAATAGAATTTTTTTCTTTTTTATTTTGAACACGAGTTTTTGCCAGTAAAAAACGTATTCGTGTGGTGTTTTTTGAAACGAATCAATAAGCGAGACCCATACTTCGAGTTGTTTCATGCCATAAATAAACTCGAACACTTAAGAAATCCGTCGGACAAGCGGACTCACACCTCTTACAACCAACACAGTCCTCTGTTCTTGGGGCAGAAGCTATTTGCTTAGCTTTACATCCACCCCAAGGTATCATTTCTAATACATCTGTGGGACAGGCTCGGACACATTGAGTACATCCTATACATGTATCATAAATCTTTACTGAATGTGACATTATCTATAGTAATTTTGGATGTTCAAAAATGCAAATTATCGATCTAGTAAACTCGTAAATGAATCGTATATTTATATACCAGATGAATCAATGATTTGTGATAATATTGTTAACTGTTAATAAAAAAAGGCGTCTAGATAAATTTACAAGAGGGAATCGAAGAGGACCAGGATACTTTCATTTCTTATGATTTAGGCAATGTAAACATGATATGATCATAAGTTGTGTCGAATAAATACTCAAATGAATTGATTAGATTCATATTACACTATTTGAAATTCTACTTTATTATTATAGGATTAATGCTATTTATTCAACAAATTCGATTGATTGATACGGGTTGATTTTCTGTTACGAGCAATTGAGGAAACAATAGCCAGTCCGATAGCCGCTTCAGCGGCTGCAATAGCTATAACAAAAATTGAAAAAATATTTCCTTTTAATTGGCGATTATCAAAAAAATCAGAAAAAGTTACTAGATTTATATTAACTGCATTCAGTATAAGTTCAAGACACATAAGGGCTCTAACCATATTTCGGCTCGTGATCAATCCATAGATACCAATAGAAAATAAATAGGCACTCAAAACAAGTACATGTTCGAGCATCATTGACCAACTCCTTATAAATTTGGATTCATTAACAAAAGAATATATCGGCAATAAAAAAAAAAAGAATTTCTACATAAAAAAAAACTCTTTCACTTCACATAGAATTCGACAGAAATAAATGTGAGAAAATTGAAAAAAAAAAGAATCTTGATTTCTATTACTAGTTCTCTAAAGATTTCTTACTGGCGAGCTACGACAATTGCACCTATCAAAGAAACTAAAAGAATTATGGAAATTAGTTCAAATGGAAGAAAAAAATCTGTTGATAAATGAATTCCAATTTGTTGACTAGTACTTATCAAATCTTGCTCAATAATCTGATTTGGTCTTGTAGTCCAAATAATTCCGTACCATGATGTATCGGAAATAATAGTGATTAATGAAACAAAAATACTTGTACAAACTATCAAAGTAATTCCATCCCCTACGGTCCAAAGATTCAAATCTTGGTAATATTCGGAACTATTCATGAACATCACAGCAAATATGATTAAAATGTTAATAGCTCCCACGTAAATAAGTAGCTGTGATGCAGCTACAAAATGCGAGTTTGCTAAAATATATAATAAAGATATACAAACAAGAACCAGTCCCAACGAAAAAGCAGAAAAAATGGGGTTGGTAAGTAATACTACTCCTAAACTTCCTAATAGAAGACCCGATCCCAGAAAGACTAAAAGAAAATCGTGCAGCGTTTCAGGCAAATCCATTATATGTAAAAAAAAAGACAACGAAATCGAAATTTCATGACCTTATTGATATGACCAGGAAAAAAAATTTATATATTTCAATTTTTCTTTGCATTGAAAAACCTAAGTAGTTTAAATTGATATAGTTATGGTTATATAATCAATGTCATTCCACTCTTTATACAAAAGAGTAGTTTGAAACGATATGAAAACTCAAGTATAAAGGTAGATAGAACATATATAACCATTGAAAATCTTATTGAAATTCCAAAATATTTTCAATTTCGAGAATATATTAATATATTCTATTGAAGAATATAGTTCTCTAATAATTATAGAATATTTCTACTAATATGATATTTACTATATTATTCATTTTTTATACATTTAAAATATTTGATTTAGATTATTCTATTTATATCTATTCTATCTATAGAAATATATAGAATATTTGTGTGTGTTTTTTTTTTAAGTTGTATTTTATTGAATTATAATAAATTGTCTTTTTTGATTTGAATTGTTCGAATTGTATAATCATCAATTATTGACATTGGTAAACGGCCCAAAGCAATTTGATTATAATTCAATTCATGACGATCATAAGTTGAAAGTTCATATTCTTCAGTCATTGATAAACAATTTGTTGGACAATACTCAATACAGTTACCACAAAAAATACAGATTCCGAAATCAATACTGTAATTTAGCAATCGTTTCTTTCGAATATCCGTTTCCATTTTCCAATCAACAACGGGTAAATCTATAGGACATACACGAACACATACTTCACAAGCAATGCATTTATCAAATTCAAAATGGATTCGACCGCGGAAACGTTCTGATGTGATTAATTTTTCATAAGGATATTGAATAGTTACAGGTAAACGATTTGCGTGAGATAAGATAATCATGAAACTTTGACCAATGTACCTTGCAGCTCGTACTGTTTGTTGACCATAATTCATGAACCCAGTTACCATAAGGAACATATTGTAAATATCTATGAATAGTATAGTTTTTTTTGATTTCTTTCTCTTATTTGAGACAAGTAATGAATATAGAACATCTTTTACAGCGAAAACAATTGAGATGAAGTTGTTAATAATAGATTACCGAGAGAAATCGGTAAAAGAAATTTCCATCCAAGATTTAATAATTGATCCATTCTTAGCCTAGGCAAAGACCATCTTGTTATGATAGAAACGAATAAGAAAAAATAGCTTTTAGCTAATGTAATAAAGAGATCAATTGTAGTTCCAAAAACTCCGTATGTTTTATTTATTTCAAAAAATTCAGAAACAAATATGTATGGAATAGAAATATTGGAACCGCCCAAGTAAAGAACTGTTACAAATAATGAAGAAATGAAAAGGTTTAAATAGGAAGCAACGTAAAATAAACCAAATCGAATACCTGAATATTCTGTTTGATAACCAGCTACTAATTCTTCTTCTGCTTCTGGTAAATCAAAAGGTAATCTTTCACATTCTGCTAGCGAAGAAATTATAAAAACGATGAAACCCATAGGTTGACGCCACAAATTCCAACCCCAAAAACCATATTTTGATTGCGCATCAACTATATCAATTGTACTTAAACTGTTAGATAATCCTAGTCGGTGATAACATTCCTGTTCCCATCTCTATTACAGAACCGTACATGAGATTTTCACCTCATACGGCTCCTGGAAAGCCTTAAGTAAATCTAAGGACCGGGTCGATTATTTATCTCTTGATATATCCCTAAGATATAGAAGATTAAAATCTATCGAACGGTTCTGAATTAGACCAATTCAATTCTGTCTGTTCTAGAAATAAGAAAGAGAAATCGATTTTCATAAAAGATCCAATTAAAGCACTTCTGAATTGATCTCATCCCTAAGAAAATACAAATTTGTTGAGTAATAACTGAATTCTTCAATAAAATACTCTTTTATAATTCTCAATAACCCTCATGATTTTGAATGACGAAAAATAATTACACATCCGTTTCTTAATTATGATGTGAATTTTATCTCCATGAATATGGATATAAGAAATCAAAAACGAAAGAGAAATCTATTTTTCGTTTTTGATTTCTTATTTTTTTTTCGTTCCTATTCTTCTTTTTTGTGCTATGAAATGAAAAAGGGACCTCCAAAAATTGGAAAGGATTTTTTCGTTCCTGATAGTAATTTATTTAGTGATTGAATGGAAGCATACTCTGGATCGGAGTTGTGGGGAGTACTGCTTTCTTTTTTCTACCAACTTAAAGCCCCCAATTAGTATTCTTTTTATATTCTGCGTAAATTTTCTTTTGGATAATTTACAAAATCTGTGTTACTAATCCTTTGTGTATCTTGGTGTTTCTAACCATCCAGTCTTTTTTATTAACCCCCCTTATTTATTTTTATATATCTATGATAATTCATAAAAATGGTAACTAAAACTCAATAAGGTTGGTCTTTTGAGACCGCTTCAAAACAGGATGACAAATTATCCAATCTTGGGTTAAATGTCCTCTTCTGTTTATAATTTTATTTCATTCTTATACATAGAAAATGAGACTCAATATTTTGACTGCCCTTATAAAATCATCATACTATCTATTAACTAGCAGGAATCTAGTATTCTGAAATTAGATTCAATATAAGCTGTTTTATTTCACTCATATAACTATCTAATTTAGTTCTTCAATCAGAATTTTGAAAAAGAAAATAAAGATAATGAAGGTTTCTATTCAATTTATTCGCTATATAGTACTATACAGAAATTATAGTACTATATAGAAATATAGTACTATAAAGAGAGGAGTATAGCAATAGAATAGCATCGAATAGCTTTTTCGGTTTCAACGAATCGCACGTAGAGATATTGATAAGACACATAGAGTTAATGGTATTTCATAACTAATCGATTGAGCAGCAGCTCGTAGACCACCCAAAAAGGAATATTTATTATTTGAGCCATATCCTGACATAAGAAGTCCAATGGGAGCAATACTCGAAATAGCAATCCATAAAAAAACACCCATATTGAAATCAGATAAAACAAAATTATAGCCAAACGGAATTACTGAATAACTTATTAGAATGGATATGACTGATATGGATGGTCCAATACTGAATAAATGAATATCTCCCCTAGATGGAATAAGATTCTCTTTGAATAGTAGTTTTGTTCCGTCTGCTAGAGCTTGAAGCATTCCAAAAGGACCAGCATATTCAGGTCCAATACGCTGTTGTACCCCTGCAGATATTTCTCTTTCTAACCATACAATTGCTAGTACACTTATTGTAATTCCCAAGACAAGAATCAAAATTGGTAAAAGTATCCATAGAATTCCATAGACCTCTTTGAAAGATTCCAATCCGGAAAAGGAGTTTATATCTTGGACTTCCGTTGTATCAATTATCATTTCAACGATCAACTTCTCCCATAATGATATCTATGCTACCTAGTATTGTCATAATATCAGCCAATTTCATTCTTTTAACTAATTGAGGAAGAATTTGCAAATTGATAAAACCGGGTGGACGAATTTTCCATCTCCAAGGAAAACCATTCTGATCTCCTATTAGAAAAATTCCTAATTCTCCCTTGGGGGCCTCAATTCTCACATAAAGTTCTTGTTTCGGCAATTCAAAAGTAGGAGACGGTTTTTTACCAATGAATCGATATTCAAAATCATTCCATTCTGGCTCCTTTTCTCTATCAAAGCAGCGAATTTCAAAATTTTCATAAGGCCCCCCTGGAATTCCTTCCAAAGCCTGTTGAATTATTTTTATGGATTCCACCATTTCACCAATTCGAACTAAATAACGAGCTAATGAATCTCCTTCTTTTTGCCATTGAACTTCCCAATCCAATTCCTCGTAACACTCATAATTATCAACTTCACGTAGATCCCATTGTATTCCGGAAGCCCGAAGCATCGGTCCTGATAACCCCCAATTTATAACTTCCTCTCTACCAACAACACCCACTCCTTCAACCCGTTCTAAAAAAATTGGATTTCGCGTAATAAGTTTTTGATATTCAATAACCCTTGTTAAAAAATAATTGCAGAAATCCAAACATTTATCGATCCAACCATAAGGTAGATCAGCCGCTACTCCCCCAATACGAAAAAAATTATGCATCATTCTCATACCTGTGGCAGCTTCGAATAGATCATATATTAATTCTCTTTCTCTAAAAATATAGAAAAAAGGGGTTTGTGCACCAATATCTGCCATAAAAGGTCCCAGCCATAGTAGATGAGAAGCTATACGACTTAACTCCAACATAATTACTCTTATATAGCTGGCTCTTTTAGGTACTTGAATATTTCCCAATTGTTCCGGTCCATTTACAGTTATTGCTTCTGTGAACATAGTAGCTAAATAATCCCAACGTGTTACATAAGGCAGATATTGTATAATTGTTCGGTTTTCCGCTATTTTTTCCATACCTCTGTGTAAATAACCCAATATTGGCTCACAATCAATAACATCTTCACCATCCAGAGTAACAATAAGTCGCAGAACACCATGCATCGATGGGTGTTGAGGCCCCATATTTACTATCATGAGGTCTTTTCTTGTAGCTGGGACATTCATAGGTTTTTCCTCGATTCATTCTTCCATGAATCGTTCAAAAAAAAGTTAATCAAAATTCAGTATCTAATAAATCGAATAATTGAAAATGATTCTTGAAATTAGCTAATTTGTGAATGAATCCCGAATACCCAACCGATTTATTAAATTTTGATAACGTATTTTGTTTTTCTTTGACAAATACGACAATAGTCGTTGTCGTTTTCCCAGAATTATACGTAAACCTCTTTGAGATAAATAGTCCTTTGGATGTAATTCAAAATGTGAAGTAAGTCTTCGTATCTTATTAGTTAAGATGAATACTTGAAATTCAACCGATCCCAGGGTTTTCTTCTTCTTTTTTTTTTTTTGAAATAACAGGTATAACTGGATTTTTGATCATAAAATGAAAGCTTCCCCCCCCTCCTTTTTGGTAGATATTTTTATTGATCAGTAATAGTAATTACACTTATTTTTAATTTTTTATAAAAAATTTTCTCTTCATTTATTTAACAATTCTGAATTTCTTTTTTTTTTTTCAAATTAATTCATTATTAAGGAATGTAATTCAAATAGATAATAAATACTATATTTATGGATTCATAAAATGAATAAAATCTATTGTCTTGTATTTTAAAGACAAAAATAAGACAATAGATTTTATTCATTTTTCGATGGATTTATGGAGACATCATTGAGAAATTGAATTCGTATGACTCCCACAATGTGTGTGGACGTTTATTTTATTTATCTATAAATATTGTTCACATATCAGATAGATATGTTACGAGAAATATTAGGATAAATAGAACAAAAATCTAGATTTTCAATCGAGGCGAGGATACATACGTATTCTCAATATACTGAAACGGCTTCCATTATGTGTATCAAACCAATAGCGGTTCATACAAGCTAAATCTTCGAATCGATAATTTGGCCAAAGAAAGAATTTTAAATTCCTTAGTTTTTTTGTATCGCTATCAAGATCTTTCTTTTTAGTCAAAACTTCAGAAGAATTCGTTTTTTCTTTATCAGTTATTGTGTTTCTATCCATCGTCTTCCGATTCTTCCTATGGTTCAAACAAGTTAGAATTCGCAATTCTCTACGGCGTCTAGGGGAGAAAATATTTTCAGGAACAAGTAAATCATAATGATTTTTATCTTTATTTATAATTTGGCGTTTGTGCTTCAATGATACGCTTATGGTTTGATATAGAAATGATTGTTCGTAGTTTTTTTTGTAAGAACAACGAATGGGTTCTAAACAAAAAACTAGGTTGTCCTGCACTTCCTCAATATCCCTGCTGTAAAAAAAACAAGGATCATCACTGACTATACGCACAAAAGTTTCCAGATCTAGTTCTCCCCTCCTTATAGTAGACAACAAAATTTGTTTTGGTTGTTTCGTTTGCTTCAGGAGATTTAGTACGCCGACAATGTTCGCGTAGCTGTCGCCGTAGTACGTAAACTCCGCACAGCGTAAATAATAACCCACATATCTATCTATTAAGAAATTCTGTTCTGCAGCCATATCCTTCCTGTATTTAGGGCTATTTGCATTATAACGATGCTTGGGCTTATAATACCTTTCGAGATATGATTTTAGATTGCTGTGAATCGCGTATTCGTTCTTTTCTAACTGTAATTCCAGTTGATCAGTAATGTTCTTCTGACTATAAAACGGCATAAACAAGAAATTTAGTGGTAAGATCCACGGATTCTTCTTATATGCATCTATTTTTGATTTTGACAAAAAACCAAAACTCGGAGTCAATAATTTGTCATTCGTTATGGAATTCTTTTTTCTTTTTCCATTCATTGCTATCCTTCTTATTTTGGTCCTTCTCCTTCTTTTTTCATTCATTCCCATCCTTCTTTCTCTCCAACGAAAATACTTTCTATCCGGCTTATTTTCATCATCTTCCGCTATATAATTTTGGATAAAGCTATCGCCCATTAGATCAAATACTTCTTTTATATTTTTAGGTGTGTTATAACTAGGTGATGTATATCTATAAATAGAAGGTTGATTCTTATCTACATAATTTAGATATTGATAGGCAAAAAGATCATATCCATATTGTTTTTTTATTTTTTTTTTATTTTTTAATAAGTCTACTTGTTCTAATAAGTCTACTTCTTCTAATAAGTCTACTTTTCGTTTTTTGGAAACAATTAATTGAGTTTTTTCCGATGAATCATAGTCAAGTAAATCTTTATTTTGAGCCACGCGATGTTCATGGATTGTATTCCTCCACTTTTGTGGTGCTAATCTCGACCATGTGCTCTCAGGTAAAGCATATTGATAATGAATCTTTAACCAATTTGTCCATTGATTCATTATAGAATCGGGACGGTTCTTATGGCTTAATTTGGAATTGAATCTTTCTCCTTGTATTTTTAAAAAATAATCCTTTATTTCATTCGGAAGAAAAAAAGATTTTCCAGGTGATTCAAAAATAGATCTTAACCTATATTTATATCCATTACAAACTTGCATTTGTGATAATTGAAACAATACATAGGCTTGTGACAAAGAAGATACATCACAAGAATTCTGTGAATACATATCCGTCCTATTCCGACGTTTTTGTTTGTCTACAACCGACATAAATGGAATTATACTTTGATTTATTCTATCAATATATTCTTCATTTTTTTTTTTCGTGTAAATGAATTTTTTTACAAATTTCTTTGTTGATTCCAATAAATCACGAGTTAATTTAATAGAATTATTAATAAAATTAAGAGAACGTTGTACAATGCTCGAAGTAAGGAAATGTTCTACATATTGAATAGTCAATCCTATAATATAGTTAATATTAAAGATATCCATGTTATCGATATGCGTGTATAGCCTTTCCATGAAAATTTGGAAAAAACAATAGGATTTACGGATTAATCGAACGTTTCTTCTTTTGAATATTTTCCAACTATTTTTGAGTAATTCTAATGTTGTAGGATTAGTTATAACCCTTTCTTTTCTCAATTTTTCCATTTCTTTTAAGATTTGATTTCTTTTCGCATTTAAACGATTTATCCTTCTTTCTGTGATTTTTATCCTTCTTTCTGTGGATGTGGATGTGGATGGACTAATAGTTGCATTACTCGTACTGATTGGTGAATTTTTTTCAATTTCTATTTCGTTGAATTCTTTTAACAGGATTCGAGACTCTTCTTTTGCTTCATTCTCCCATTTTTTCAAACATTTTTTCAAATCTTTTTTCAATTTTTTTGTTATTTGTTTTAAAATGGGACCCAAAAATGCAAATGGGTTTGGTACATGCACCTGAGGGTACGATTCGAGTACTGTTCCAAAAGCTGTTAAAAACCATAAGTGGGTTGCAGAGATTCTTTTTTCATCTCCAGCGGATATTTTTTCACTGTATTGTTTTTTTTCAGTAGATAGTACCTTAGGTTTCTCGTGCCAAGCTTTCAGAACAAAAGGGAATAAGACCCTTATCTGAAGACCGGCGTCGAGCCAGTTGTATGGCAATGCGTTGTTATATACTGGAGTGCCCCGATAGGTGCAGTTAATATGGGTTTCTTTTTGCCAATCCCCAAAATCTTCTGACCATTCTGGATCTTGAAATAATAATATACGAATGATATTTTTCGTTATTATCAACGACGGTAATAGAATATATTTTCGAAACCTGGACATAAATAACAATACGAAATTTCTGATTACTAGACCATATAGAATGCTCTCCCAGGCTTCTTCGACTCTTCGAAGTGTCTCAACAGCCTCGTCTTCGGCGTCCTGTTCCATTCTCATTCTTTGCTCGTTCTCTTTTTTTGCCTTTTTTAACCTCAAAAATGATACATTATCAGGATCGGGTTTCCTGAAATATAGGGTCAAATAGTCCCACATGTCCTCCAAAACATCAAACAAAAAGGAATTGCTTTTGTTGATCATATCCAAAAAAAGGGGGGAATGGACATTCCCATTTGCTTGAAAGAGTCTCGAAATAACTGTTTTACGCCTTTGAGGGCGCCAAGATCCTCGAATAAGATCTCTGTTAAAATCTGCGCCGGGTACATAACAAGCTACAGAGAATTCGTTACGGCGGTCCTCTGCCTCCTTATATTGATGCGCAAAAGAATTATTTTGAATACGAGGACCCAATGAGCTTGATTCCATATTAAAAATAACTACATATTCAGCGTTTGGGGAACGAATATGATGTTCTTGTTTATAGCCCGGTTCCAGCATGTACTCCGTCTCGTCCAGTAATTCGTAGTTCCATCGAGGAACTTCTTTACTTATTTCCTTGATTTCACTACATAGTTTTCTATTAAAAATTGTTTTATGATTGAAAGGATTAGTCCGAATTGCATCAAATAAGAAGTTTCTTTTTATTTTTTTTTCTTTGGAATAGATTTTTACTTGTTCATGTTCTGGAACTGAAGAAAGTCCGTCAAAATGAAAATTGGATACTGATTTTTCCGAAAATTTACTCATTATTTTAAAATAAAAACCCATTTCAGTGAATACTAATTTTCTATCCAATTTATCTATTTTCTGTTCCAATTCTGGAGAATTGGTATTCATACAAAGAAGGAGACCATGAATCCTATTTATCAATATGGAGTTTGAGTCAAAAGTTTTCTTTTTAGAAACGCTTTTTTGGATTTCTCCACGAGCGGGTCCATTCAAGAAAGGATCATATATTTTAGGTAAGTATTTTTTTCGACCCCTATCATCCGATAATCGAACTCGAGTTTCTAATACATCCACAAGATTAAATTTCTTACCTTTCTTAACTTTCTTATCTAGAATTTTTGCCCTTTGAAATAATTCCTTGCTTAGTTGATTTTTTTTTTCTTTATTACGGGAGATCCAAGAATTATACAATTCATTCTCATTATTGGAGGTTTTCTCTGTTCTGAAGAGATCCATTTTTTTTTCCATGATGTTCAGAAAAGTAGATAAATGAGGTGGATACGTGAAAGATATTCGTTTTTTTCCATCACTTTGACATGTTTGAAAAAAAAATTGTGAATTTTCATCTCTTACAACCCGCTCGAAGTGATCATTTTTTATATATCGCAAAGGCCTAGTCCATCTTTGAAAATCGAAAAGAATATTTACAAGACCTCTTTCCGCCACCGGGGGGACAATTTTTGTCTTTTTCTGAATATTCGTGTTGTTGGAAGTCTTCTCATTCTCGGAAAAATAAACCATCAGATCTTCTTCGTTATTTTCTTCCCTTTCCGCATCTATTGCAGCTTGGATTTCCTCCGAGTACCTCTCGTCGTAGCCTTCCATTTCCTCACCATAAAAATAAGGGATCATTGCTCTGCCTGAATAGTGCGCAAAAATTGCAAAGGCGAAAACGGCAAATATTTGCCCCGCATAATTTCGTAATTGTAGGAGAATGTATTTATCAAATCTCATCGTTATCTTAGATTTGATCGAATTTTTTTTCTTGAACCAGACTAATACCAATCCAACACATTGCATTAAAAAGATGTGACCAATTACCCACCCAACAAAACTACTTGTTAAGAATAACAATTTATTGTTGGATCGAAACAGATAAATGTTCATTAATCTTATTAAGATTGAACTTGGGAAAAGAAGGGGGTTTAATAATTGAAAAAAAAGATTGTTAAAGAATACTTTGTAAGTCCTAAAATTACGTATTGAATTTGGATTGTTGTCTCCAGAATCCTCCGGGTAGTATGCCCAACCCCAATCGTCCGAATAGTAATGTTTGTTATTTTGATAGACATAATTACAGAAAAGATACGGCAGAGTTAAGAATGTTAGTGTATGAGGTCGATTCAATGCCAAATGCAAAGGCGCATAATAGATCGATATGAACATCATGACGCGTCCCGTAAGAAACCCGCTTGTTGCTGCTATTTCCGTCTCGGAACCTTTTTCCATAACCCGGGCTCGAATAAGGAAGAGATAAGACGGTCCTATGCAGGCTGTAGTAAGAAATCCATAATAGAGTCCGATCACAACGGTTGAATTCAGTATCCTAAGGCAGAAACCCACTAAGGAATTTCGTATAAAAAAGTTAAAAGTCATAGTTATCCCCCTTTTAAGTTTGTTTTTATTTACAATTGTTATTTCGATGTTTATTTTATATTTTTTTATTATTTTATATGTTACTATTATATGTTACTATTAAAAATGTCTTCCATTTATCCATTTACTTTGAAGTTTCTTTCTTTAATCTAGAATTGTGATTTCGATGTTTCATATGTTACTATTATATGTTACTATAGGTTTTCTAATTTTGCGTTTTCTTTACTTTTTTAATAAAATTCTGATTATTCTATGTCTTTTTATTTTATATTCTTTTATTTACAAACAAAATAAAGAAAGGGACAATCAAACCTATTTCATTTCTCGATTCAATCGAAGCTAAAAGGAGTAATCAGGGTTGATATAAGGTCACAAATAATGATAGATATGTAAAAAACAAAACTTCCTTATTCCATTTTAATCCGAAATGGAATGAACTTAGAATCATGGAATTGATTCGCTCATCAGATTATATATAAATTATAAGTTCATAACCTTAGCCCATTCCCATTTTTGGTGGAACAGATCCACTAATTCTTTCATTTCAGTTAGTAATATAAGAGGTCAATCAATTGTAGAAGCTAAAAAAGAGTATCCTGAGCCATTTTAATAATGGGGTTCATTGATATTCCTAGTATAGTAGATGCTATCACACATAAAATCATACTCACTTCAATGGAATTATTTGATGTTACAGGAGATCTTCTATAATTTCGCACGTGAGGAGTTATTTCTTGGTTTCGTCCAGTCATTAATAACTTAATTATTTTTAGATAATAGTAGATCGAAACAACGCTTGTAAGAAGTCCTATTGAAACCAAGAAATATCGGCCTGCTTGCCATCCACACCAGAATAAAGAAAGTTTTCCGAAAAAACCAGCTAGTGGAGGAAGACCTGCTAAGGATAAGAGACATAGGGCTAAAGAGAGAGCCAAAAAAGGATCTTTCGTGTATAATCCTGCATAATCTCGAATGTTATCAGTTCCGGTACGTAGACTAAATAACACAATGCAAGCAAAAGTTCCTAGATTCATGGAGATATAGAACAACATATAAGTTATCATGCTTGCATATCCACCATTTGAGTCTCCAACAATTATTCCAATAATTACATATCCGATTTGACCTATGGACGAATAGGCAAGCATACGTTTCATGCTTGTTTGCGTAATAGCAATGAGATTCCCTAATACCATGCTAAGAATAGCTAGGATTTCTAGAAGAAGATGCCATTGGTTTGATGAGAAATAAAAAGAAATATCCAAAATTCGAGTGGCTGAAGCTGAAGCAGCTACTTTCGAAGTAACAGAAAGAAAAGCAACGACTGGAGTGGGAGAGGCAGAGTCGAAAAGAGGATTCCTCACTTCTTTCTCTCATTCAAAACCGTGCATGAGACTTTCATCTCGGACGGCTCCTAAGTGATAAAAGAAAGAAGAAGATTGTTTCTTCTTTCTTTTAGTATTTCCTTCCTCGCGTATGTATAAGACCGAATCCATTGTATTTGGACTTTTCATCAAACAAAAAAGGATTCGTAATCCTGAACTTTTCGAGGAATCCTTCATCAGTGGTTGTGAATGACGGATTTTTCTCAATCTTTATGAGTTGCTCCTACAGAACCTAGGTCGAAAAAAAAGATTGAGAAATAGAACCATCTGATTTAATTCGTTCTCAATAGCCACGAGATGATCATCTTAGGGTGATCCTTTTGTTGACGGATGTTCCTATTATACTCGTAGTCTCTGAAGGATGAGAACCAACTATGTAGCATCTACATCGACAATTCAAGTATTGTATACGTCATTTAGTATGATTCTTTGTAGGAACTACCCCTAATAACCAACTTGCAAAAAGAATCTTTTTCTCATAAAGGGATTCGTTGTTCCTGACTCTGCTTCACCTTAATTGTTATTTTAACAAGTAAAGTTATGTCTTGGTCCGAGTGGGAATAGCATATCTCTTCTGCATGTCCATAGAGTTTTGAAAAATCCAAACATCTCAGAAAGAAATAGAGAAGTCGGTCGGAATTTCTCGAACGAACCACACTCCTTCATATACGTCAGGAGTCCATTGATGAGAAGGGGCTGGGGAAAGCTTGAACCCAATTCCTACAGTGATGAATATAAGCGCAATTGAAATTCCCGGAGAGTTATACATTTGTGTATTGATAAGACCATTTACTATTTCTTGAAGCTCCATTTCTCCCCCGGATGAACCATATAGCCAAGAAAAACCATGAACCAGAATAGAAGAGCTTGCCCCACCCATGAGTAAATATTTCATAGTAGCCTCATTAGACCTTACATCTTTCTTGGTATATCCAGATAGTAGATAGGAGCATAAACTGAAACATTCTAGAGCTACAAAGATAGTTATTAAATCGTTAGCGCTGCATAAAAACATTCCTCCTAGAGTAGCGGTTAATATAAATAACAGAAACTCTGTTATAGCCATTTCTGTACATTCAATGTACTTTACGGATAGAGGAATACATAGAGTTGAAGATAGTAAAATAAGAAATTGAAAGATTTCGTTAAAATTGTTTGTTTGGAAATTTCCCGAAAAACGAATCATGGGTTCTTCTCTCCATCGGAACAACAGCGCCATTATGCTCATTACTAAACTTGTTGAAGAGAAAAAATAGAACCAAGATATCTCTTTTTGATCCGAAGTGGAATCGATCATCAGAAGAAGAATTAGGCCCAAAATTAGAATCAATTCCGGAAAAAGAAAACTTCCATCGAAAATAAGCAAATGAAAGGCTTTCATAAAAATTCTCGTAGACTCGAGAATGAGATTTTCATTCTGTACATGTCAAATCATGAATTAGTACATGGAATCTCCAAAAAAATACCCTTTGATGTATGGATCCTTAGGTCCATGTGTGTATATGGACCATAGATCCTGTTCATGGATTAACGAAAAGGTGCACGAGTTCTATTTGCTTCCGCCATTTTCTGAATCTCTTCCTTTTTGCGTATGGCATCACCACGCCCCTTGACAGCATCCACTAATTCGGAACTGAATTTGAAAGCCATATTTCGACCCGGACGTTTTCGGGATGCCGCTACTAACCAACGAATGGCAAGTGCTCTTCCTTGTGGCTTTTTTATTTCAATGGGAACTTGATGAGTCGATCCGCTCACGCGTCTCGCTTTTACTACTATCTTGGGAGTTACCTGAAGTATTGCTTCACGTAAAACGGATAGTGGATTTTTTTCTGTCTTTTGTTGAATCCTTTTCATAGCTCGATAGAAAATTCGATAAGCCAATAATTTTTTTCCGTGTTTCATAATATGGTTAATCAACCTGTTAACTACTCGATTACGATAAATTGGATCGGATTTTTCGATTTTCTTTTCTGCAGTACCTCGTCGTGACATGAGCTTAATAATCCATTTTTTTATAACTTAACTTATGGGGCTAAAATAATAATTTATTTTGGCTTTTTGGCTCCATATTTTGAACGCCCTTGTTGACGATCCCTTACTCCGCCAGCATCTAGGGGTCCTCGAACAATGTGATATCTCACACCAGGTAAATCCTTAACCCTTCCCCCTCTTACTAAGACTACAGAATGTTCTTGTAAATTATGGGCAATACCAGGTATATAAGCAGTAATTACAAATCCTGAGGTTAAGCGTACTCTGGCAACTTTACGTAACGCAGAGTTTGGTTTTTTCGGGTTAATAGTGTCAAAGTTGACAGATAAGTCATCCTTACTGCCACTCTACAGAACCGTACATGAGATTTTCACCGCATACGGCTCCTCGTTCAATTCTTTCGACGTAATTAGATCCTTTATCCTCGTTCGATAATCTCCACTTCTTCCCCCAAACCCAACAAAATAACGAGAACGAATGAAGTCAGCCACGTTTTCATGTTTGAATTGAACACTTTCGTTTTTTTATTCTCAAAGGAGAAAATTATTCTTTTTACTTTTACCAAACATATGTGGATCCAATTATGATCTTCTAATCAACTGTTTCAATCAATAGAAAACCTTTTTTTTGTATGAATCCATATTATTACATTCCAATTCCTTCCCAATATTTCCCAAAGAAAATACCGAATTGGATCTTAAATTGACGGGTTAGTGTGAGCTTATCCATGCGGTTATGCTCTCTTTGAATAGGAATCTATTTTGTGAAAAATCCCGGCTTTCGTGCTTTGGTGGGTCTTTGAGATCCTTTCGATGACCTATGTTGAAAAGATATCTATTATGATTAGAATATAGAATATATTCTAGAATAATATTTAATATATTCTAAATAGATGTTTACTCTTCCATAATAGTATTAATTAGTATAAAATTACTATTAAACAATACTCTTTGAATAGAGCTAATTCATAGTATTCCAGTCCAACATTTTTATTTGAAAACTTTTTGAGTTATCTGTAAAAATAGATTCAGCTAATGAAAAGGCTTTCAATGCTGCCGTATATCCTTTTTTTTTCCAAAAATTCTTACGAATTTTTTTTTTTGATATAGAAGTGCGTTTTTTGGGAACTGGCATACAAGTAGTATAGTTTTTTCGTTGCTATAGTTTGATGTGAAAGACATTTGTTCTGTAAATGAACACGAATTATTCTGCAATTAGCCGTATGTCTTATCTATCGGAATTCCCTCTTTCTTTTTTTTCGATCAAAAGGTAAAGTAAAAACATTGAATATTATAAACCTTTTCCAAATTTTTCATAGATAATATTGATGATTCATGAATATATTACTTTAAATACTCTTTTTTTTCACTAGGAATTTTCTTATTGGCCGGTTTTCACTTTGTACTTTCCAATATTGGGACCAACCATTGTATTGTGCAAAGATTCAGAACAATTAAGAATATCCAATTCTATTTCTATATCCACTTTTTTATTAACCGAACCCCTTTACAAACAAAAGAGATAAAACAAACGAATAAGAAACAAAATTCATAAAGAATCTAAATATTTTTTATTCTTTTTTTTGTATGGAATATACACATCAATCTTCATGGATCATACCTTTCATCCCTCTTCCAATTCCTATTTTAATAGGGGTAGGACTTCTACTTTTTCCCACGGGAACAAAAAATATTCGCCGTATGTGGGCTTTTCCTAGTATTTTATTGTTAACCATAGTTATGATTTTTTCGATCGATTTATCGATTCATCAAATCGAGAATCGTTCTATCTATCAATATGTATGGTCTTGGACTATAAATAATGATCTTTCTTTAGAGTTTGGCTACTTGATCGATTCACTTAGTTCTATTATGTCAATATTAATAACTACTGTTGGTATTCTGGTTCTAATTTATAGTGATAGTTACATGTCTCATGATCAAGGCTATTTGAGATTTTTTACTTATATGAGTTTTTTTAATACTTCAATGTTAGGATTAGTTACTAGTTCCAATTTGATACAAGTTTATATTTTTTGGGAATTGGTTGGAATGTGTTCTTATCTATTAATAGGTTTTTGGTTCACACGTCCTATTGCGGCAAATGCTTGTCAAAAAGCGTTTGTAACGAATCGTGTAGGGGACTTTGGTTTCTTATTAGGAATTTTAGGTTTTTATTGGATAACCGGTAGTTTGGAATTTAGGGATTTATTTCTAATATTCAATAACTTAATTTATAAGAATGAGGTAAATATTATTTTTGTTACTTTGTGTGCCCTCTTGTTATTTTGCGGATCCGTTGCAAAATCTGCCCAATTCCCTCTTCATGTATGGTTACCAGATGCTATGGAAGGTCCTACTCCTATTTCTGCTCTTATACATGCTGCGACTATGGTAGCAGCGGGAATTTTTCTTGTAGCTCGACTTCTTCCTCTTTTCATAGTTATACCCTCCATAATGACTGGAATAGCTTTGATAGGTATAATAACAGTAGTATTAGGAGCTACTTTCGCTATTGCTCAAAAAGATATTAAGAAAAATTTAGCCTATTCTACAATGTCTCAATTGGGTTATATGATGTTAGCTTTAGGTATGGGCTCTTATCGAGCCGCTTTATTTCATTTGATTACTCATGCTTATTCAAAAGCATTGTTGTTTTTAGGATCTGGATCCATTATTCATTCAATGGAAGCTATTGTTGGATATTCTCCAGATATAAAGTCAAAATATGGTTCTTATGGGCGGTTTAACAAAACATGCGCCAATTACAAAAATGGCTTTTTTAATAGGTACACTTTCTCTTTGTGGTATCCCACCTTTTGCTTGTTTTTGGTCCAAGGATGAGATTCTTAATGATAGTTGGTTGTATTCACCAATTTTCGCAATAATAGCTTGTTCCACCGCAGGATTAACAGCATTTTATATGTTTCGAATTTATTTACTTGTTTTTGAAGGATATTTAAACGTTCATTTTCAAAATTTCAATGGAAAGAAAAATAGTTCATTCTATTCAATATCTTTATGGGGCAAAGAAGAAAAAAAAAAATTAAAAAAGAAAATTCATTTATTAGCTTTATTAACAATGAATAATAATGAAAGGACTTCTTTTTTTCGGGAGAGGACATATTCACATCGAAGAAATCGAAATGTCAAAAGCATAAGACGTCTGTTTCTTGATAGTAAACATTTTGGTACTAAACACATTCCTTTTTTTTATCCTCATGAATCTGACAATACTATGATCTTTTCTATGCTTGTATTAGTACTATTTACTTTCTTCGTCGGGTCCATTGGAATTTCTTTCAGCCAAGAAGGAATAGATTTGGATCTATTATCTAAATTGTTAATTCCGTCTATGGATCTTTTCCATCCAAATTCAAAGAATTCTGTGGATTGGTATGAATTTTTTAGAAATGCAACTTTTTCGGTGAGTATAGCTTTTTTCGGAATATTTATAGCGTCTTTTTTCTATAAACCGATTTTTTCTTCTTTACAAAATTTGAACTTATTGAATTTATTTCAAAAATGTGTTCCTAAAAAAATGATTGCTGATAGAATAATCAATATTCTATATGATTGGTCATATAATCGTGGTTCTATAGATGCTTTTTTTGAAGTATCTTTAATTGCGAGTGTAAGAAAGTTAGCTAAATTCTATTCTTTTTTTGATAAACAGGTAATTGATGGAATTCCAAATGGAGTTGGTATTTTCAGTTTTTTTATAGGAGAGGCTATGAAATATGTGGGAGGGGGACGAATTTCTTCGTATATTTTCTTTTTTGTATTCATCTTTTTAGTAATTTGTTACTATCTATTTCTTTATATATTTCTAAAATAAAATTATGGAACATAATCCAATATACTGTAGTATTTAACCCCAATTGGGGTTATCCGCTAAGAATTCTGGTAGAGTTGTTTATGAATGTCTCATCTCAAAAGCTTCGGGTAAATCACGGAAGCTGCCGTAGCAGCTGCAACAGGAGTATAAATCATTTTCTCTTTTTTTTTGATGAAGGGCGGGGGCGGGCGAACGACGGGAATTGAACCCGCGCATGGTGGATTCACAATCCACTGCCTTGATCCACTTGGCTACATCCGCCCTATAACTATGTCTAAATTACACTATGTCTAAATTACATAACTTTTGATCCCTTTATCATTATTTTTTTCTTCTAATCTTCTAAGTTCTTACGAATCTTCTAAAATATTAGAAAATAAGAAAACATTAATTTCTGTATCTGTATACAGAAAAAGAATACGAACAAAAAGTAAGGGAGTAATATAATGTTGATATTACTCCTTTACTTTCAAAAACTCGTATCCTTAAACCAAAATATTATCCATTTATAGATGGAGCCTCAACCGTAGCTAGGTCTAGAGGGAAATTATGAGCATTACGTTCATGCATAACTTCCATACCAAGGTTAGCACGGTTAATAATATCAGCCCAGGTATTAATTACACGACCTTGACTATCAACTACAGATTGGTTAAAATTGAAACCATTTAAATTGAAAGCCATAGTGCTGATACCTAACGCGGTAAACCAGATACCTACTACAGGCCAAGCAGCTAGGAAGAAATGTAAAGAGCGAGAATTGTTGAAACTAGCATATTGGAAGATCAATCGGCCAAAATAACCGTGAGCAGCTACAATATTATAGGTTTCTTCCTCTTGACCGAATCTGTAACCTTCATTAGCAGATTCATTTTCTGTGGTTTCCCTGATCAAACTAGAAGTTACCAAGGAACCGTGCATAGCACTGAATAGGGAGCCGCCGAATACACCAGCTACACCTAACATGTGAAATGGGTGCATAAGAATATTATGCTCAGCCTGAAATACAATCATAAAGTTGAAAGTACCAGAGATTCC